>JAVTVY010005812.1:0-41481 GCA_036873755.1 Hanleya hanleyi
ATGAAATACCAATTTTCATACCTCTTGAATACACTGGTTCATTTCTGTACCACAATCATTTCCTATCAACCCTTAGCAATGCACTCATGTGAAGGGAAAATATGTTGCAGTATATTTGGTTATATGGTGGTGGATTGTTTCCCCATAGTCTCTGGCACAGCACAACACTATTTATTACTGCATTGTTTTCAAATTAGCAATCACTCCGCTATAATCATAATTATTAAAATTTGTTGTTCCTAAATTGATCAGGATGACTCGTATGTCTTATAATCTTCAGTAGTGTATAAACTAACATGAGCCTTGGCTCTCAGCAGCAGCTTCATATGACTAAGGTTCAACCAAGCAAAATATACCCATGATCATCAGTACAGCATAACCAGGACATTCTTTGATATTTCCCCTTTCTTCCAATTGCAGGATACAGTCGGTTGGAATTCTCCATGTTCTCAGACAATTGTCCTGTGCCAATCCACTCTGCCAGTGCCCCTCTGTATATATGTTTGAAGTCAGTATTAAAATTAAGGAAAAATACATTGAATTTCTTCCAACAACAAATCCCTCTAGTGCCCTGTTATTCAAGCCACACCTTGGTATGATAGTGATTTTTTCAGAATATAACCATCTTTCATGTATATTATTTATGTGAATATCTGTGCGATAGCCCAAATTCCTGATGAATACAGTGTATTCAATGTTGTGAAGTCACATGTATGAACTATAATTTGAATTTTTTTCTCCTTTTCTGATACCAGGCACAATTTAGGATACATGGGTGCCTCTTTTAAATGAACTCCCATCATGTACAGTTTGTCTTTTCTGGAGTTTATTGCAAGTGAGTATCATAGCACAAATGTTATACAAATATCTAGACAGGAAACTGCTTATTGCCTGAAGAAAATATGACTCATATGAAGATATAATCGAAAACAATATGGTATGCTGTTTTCCAACAAATCATTTTCTGTTCACTTCTTGCATATTGCAAGTTTCATTCAACTGGCAGAGTTTTGGCCCCTTCCTTTGTCCTAACGTTATACATTAAGTTAGAGTTATCTTCCCCTGTTTCCTCACAATGATTATTACACAAGCTCAATTGTTTCTGCATAAGTATAACACATTTTCACATTCTGTTTCTCTCTCCAGCTATGTTTCCAATCCATGGATGTTCTATTTTTTTCTACTTGATGGCTCATCTGTATTATTCCTCCTATATGGTGAGTACTTATTGAATATGTGTCTAATGGTAATAAAATTGCTATACTACATCAATATTGAACAGTTGCTCATCAATCCCAGTTAATTATGAAAATACACATTGGTGTGGGCTGTCTGTCTTGAAATCCATGACCAGGGTCTTCATGATCTGACCTGTTATTCATTAAATGTTCTCCTGCTTTCCAACATAGGAGAGGATACTGGATCATGTCTCATCTCTTTCGTGTATGATGGTGTTGATGCTGAAATCGATGATGCCCGATGACGGCTGGGATACACAAAATGTGCAATGTTGTGTTTAAATGTAAGTGGAACTAATGTCCAAAGTGATTGTAAACCTAACGAATACACTTAAATGAAACTTTCAGTTCGCATACAATTTGGCCAACTCTTCAGTTCTTTACAATGGAGTGTAACTTCTTCATTGCTCTGGAGCTGATATTTCATTGCATATCTCAGAGGTAATAAACAAAACACGCTCTTCTCTTCACCGCTTTGTGCATAATCTTACTTTACTTCTTTGAATTGGGCACTGAAATATGACATCGATAATTATACTTCGACGATAGCATTAAGTATGTCATTTGCTTTCAATGAAACAGATGGTGAAGCTATTAGTGTTCATTCAGTTGTACATGTATGGATCAAATTGTGTTGTTCATCCCCACACTTACTTAATTTTACAGGTACTTTCATCTGAATGTATCCATAAATAGTATGTGGATGGATACGTGTTGTTATGTCAGTCCAGGGACTGATGTAGGTGAGTTATTCTGAGATTTCTTGAACAATATTATCTTCTCTAGGCTCTTCATTTCTGTAACATATCACTAAAGCAATAGGACGATAACATTTATTATATTTCAAATGTAATCCATTGCAATGTCACTATTAATGTGTTGCTATGATCTTTGCAGATGGAGAAGGCCACCTTGACCGAGTTTCAACACTTTTGACTGCATTTTCGTTGCTGTATACTGTATATAGTAAGTACATAAATCAAACACATTCATAAATTACACTAAGGTGACGATATGAATGGCTCTTTTGAAGGAAGGGATAACAAGGCCGGTTACAGAGTTGTTCTGCCATCCTTACATGCTCACCCTCCTCCTAAACTCAATGATTATCTCCCCTGTTTTTAAAAATGTACTCCATGCAGTAATACTCAAATCATGAGGATGGTACACTCAAACGTAAACGTGCTAGCTATATTCAGCTCGTCTTCTAAATGATACTGATTTGACTGTGTACCATATTGCTATATAGCACAAAAGTCTGTGGAATCTACTCAACATTCTAACAGTTGTTATTTTATTCCACCCATCCATTCACAGGAAAGCCTTGGTTTCTGTAGACATGGTAGATATTCCTCCCATCTGGAGTCGACTGTGGTGGAGCATGCCTGTATATATTTGTGAAGTAAGTATTCTGTGTAACGACATCCATTTTAACATCAAGTTCTGCACATTTGCATATGTCATTCAGTCGACATAGTGAGTGATATTTCTTTATGTGTGATGGGTTTATTTTTGTATTGCAGTTGATGCTTGATGTCCAGGCGGGCTCCAGTTTCCCTGACCACGCTGTGGTGACCTAATGGATATGAGTCTATCTCATAAACTGGAGGGTTTTGGGCTGGATGGGAGGCCTGGTCATACCAAAGACTTAACAATTGAAACCTGCTTCCTTGCTTGGGGTTCAGCATCAAGGGAATAGATGAAGGAGTGGTTAGTCTGGTGTTACGATGATGTGGTTGTGGGGTGTCCTGTCTGTCCACAGCATGGTTCTTCTTTGAGCCAGGGTCAGCATCAGGATTGTTTTGTTACAAGTAGGCAGCTGTAGTTTTATGAATCAAACATTGTTGCAAGGCACATTGAATCCTTCTTTCACGCTGAAGTTTTTTTTATGATTTATCCACATTCTTGTTGTTTCTATCATTTATAGTTGTCATACTAGTAAGTTCTAAATTTAAGGCATTTTATTTTATGAACTTCCAAAGCATTCTACATAATGTCTGGCAGAAACAATGAATAATATTTTCCTATATTTTGTATATTAGTGTTGCTGAAGAGCTGTTCTATTCATATTTGCTCTATATCTATTTACGCTTGAGCTACTAATTAGAAGATTCATGCCTGAGACAGAAGCCTGTTATGTGGTACATGTAGTCAGGGCAAATATGGGAGTTGCACTAATCCTTATCTTGATTAAATTGCAATTCTTCCACTTCATCACAGTTTATGTATTAATCTACAGTGTGAAATTCATACACTTTCAGATAAGTTGTTCAAGATGGACTCATTTGCTGTCCATTTGGATTGCCACTGTTCATTGTGAGTATAACATACTAGCATAGAGATGTAACATTCTATTAATGAATACTGAGAGAAGTTCCACGAATGATTTTTGTATTGATTGTCTTGTGAAAATTTCACATTGCATTTTCAGGACATAATTTAGCTTACACAGTTGACAATTCCAAAATATACTGCATGTCAACATTTGGTCAACATCACTTATCCAAAGACAAGTTATTCAGTGAAGTCGAATATATTATTGTATACATTGCATTGAATAATACCAATTATGTTGTAGCCTATTAATACCATTTATCTTCCCTTTTCCAAAAGATTTCTGTCAATAGATGCCCATTTTGATCTTCTCAGCAGCTGATGGTGCATGTGTGGACCCTCCTTACCTTTCAACTTTATACATATGCATAGTCTGTGACCACCTCATGATGTCACTTCCTCCTTCCCCTTGGATTTGAAATTGAAGAGTGTCAACCATTTGCAATGTTCACTCTGATTTTAGGGTATGTTTGAGAGGCCATATTGCTTTCACCACATTGCCATATGAAACATTTTCAGTCTCAAATGCAACTTTGAGGCATATACTTGACAACTAGGTTCATTAAGAGGCTACATCTTTTATTTTTTTCATTTTATGGACCTTTGAATATGAGGGTAAAACTGACCACTTCACTGACTTGTCCAAATTAATGTCACTTTTTCAGATAAGTCCAGAGGTGTAGCTGAGTGGTATTCGCCTGTAGCCTTGAATGACATACTTCAGTGACATACTGTGGCCCCAGGGAAGGATGTGAAGCTGCTTATTTTCATGTGCAGGTACAATTCAAGAAATGTTGGACTAGCCTAATTTTTGATTCGATATTGTCTTTGGATTGCATCCAAATAAATGTCATGCACTATCCCTACTTAGTGATTGGGCAATATGCTCGCTTGCTTCTTCAAATAATATCATTGGAAATCAAGTAAAATACTTAGTAATGATACTAAACCATATCATCTGAAAAAGATTTATTTGCTGGGGTCAACACAATTTAATCCACTGCGTTACTCTACTCTCATTCCACATAATCCCGTTAATACCATTCTCGTTTGCGCCGACAAATATATATATATACCTGCGACAGGATGGTCCAAACATATTCTGCATAACACTTAAATCACCCGTACACCTACATGTATTTCACTAGCTGTACATTTCATGTCGCCAATCAAGCTTTATCTCCTCGTCTGGCAGAATGATTGTAAAACGACGGTATGTTGGCTGTTAAAAGTGAAATTGACCTAGTGTATAAGACCACCGTAACCTTATTTGAATATCTACCCTCTAAGTCAGTTTCTCTATGGCGGGCCATATGAGCTCCGTGAATTATTGAATACCAACGATAGCTTGTTTCCTTGGGCCAGTTGTTACAACATGCAGAAGACTGAATGATTCCTTCTCTTTCCTGTAAATATTGATTCTCTTACTCGCCACAGATCTAGATCTACTGCACTAATCTAGTTACTTCATATCGGACTACATGAATATTCCCCTCTCCTCACCTGTTAATTGATTCCCTAATTCGCGACAGATACACTGCATTAATCTATTTATTTCATGTGGAACTACATGAACAGTCCTCTCCTCACCTGTGAGCGAAATATGAACGGACACATGTCAATATCCGCACAGCCACATCGACTTATTTCTCTCAACGGGTGTCTCTTTGACAGGTAGCATACGTAATAAATGTGAAGACGATTTACGAGCTAATGTTGATTTGTTATGACAAAGTTACTGACAAAGTAAATATCGCCCACACCTGTCTAGTCTACACGAGTTTGTTTCACACAGTTTCTTATGTTTATTATTCATTTCGCGGCTTCGTAACACGTAGCGTCTTGGTTGTTTTTCACCTGATTGCTGGAACAGCATATATCACAATTGTCTCTTCTTACACACATGGTATATCAAACTGCTATGTTCATTTATTCATTGTTCGAATTTAATGCTAAATGGTTTCATTATGTTTTCTCTCCGAGCGCTCTCATAAATCTCCACTAAAGCTGCACTATAGATGTTGCCATGTATATTAACCCTACCTGGCCTGGGGGGGGCCACTTTCCGCCCCCCCCCCCGTTGGTTTTTTGCTTGTATCTCCGGAACAACAAAAAGTTGAGAGCTGAAACTCCGTGACTTTTTCGATTATCATATTGGGGTCATTTTGAGCCTATTTGCATGACCCCCCGAGCAAAGGATCATGGGTAAATTCAAAATGGCGGCCATGTGGGGGTACCAGAAAAGTGATGTTTTCGCCATATTTCTTCAAAAATTACGCAAAAATTCAGCATGTTGAGTCAACGCGATTCTATGCATTTTTCTGAAACATATGTCTTAGCATCACCAAAAAACACCCCCTGATTTGTTCCCCCTCCCTCCCGTCCCACATTAACCCTACCAGGCCTGGGGGAGGGGGGCCAAAATGCCCTCCTATCAAACTTTCTGCGATATCTCCGAAACGCCAAAAAATGGAGAGCTGAAACATTCGTGACATTATAGGGTATCGTATTGGGGTCATTTTGAGCCTATTTGCATAACCCCACGAGCAGAGGATCATGGGAAAATTCAAAATGGCGGCCATGTGGGGTACCAGACTAATTTATAATGCAGTTTTTGCGAAGAAAAAACAAAAATAAAAAATTCGACGATTTTGACCGGAAAATCGTCCAAAAATGCTCTTTTTGAAAATGACGTCACAGTGACGTCATCATGGCGGCCATCTTGGATTTTTTTACATTTTCTGGTAGAGCTTGACCCAAAGATATAGTGTGGTAAGTTTCAGCCCTCTAGCCTTAGCGATAGCGAAAATATATAGGGGGGCACTTTCCGCCCCCCCCCCAGGCTGCGGTACACCCCAAATCGCCCAGGCCAGATAGGGTTAAACGTCTCCTGTGAATAGCACCATGAGTTCACCATGAACCCGAGCCGAGATGATTATCAAAAGCATGATATGCTTCCTAATCCTGTTTCGTGGCATATGTGTGCGCAAGTAGTTCCCAATCAAATTGAAACCTTGGTTTCCTGACAGTATTCAACCTTGACACTATTCACTGATATATATAGTAGTATTCACTATCGTAAAGGCAACTGGTTCCATGTATTCATGGTGCGATTATAGAAGCTGTTCTACATTGTTTACAATTGTACTATGCTGTTATAAATTATTTATTCACTAGATATTAGTCGGGTAGGTGACCAATCAAGCATGTCAGCGGTCGACATATCTTGGTCTATAGTAGACATCATATGTCTAAATACGTCACCTCTTCATGTTGTATATTTGTACATATGTTATACCTGTCTTATATATTTGTTTGTTCAATAATTAATCCGGCATGTATTGTGAATCTAGGTCAGTCCGCTTTCACCCGTTCACTTCGATATGGATGATAACGAACCCTCCGAGGAGAATGTTCCACTCGTGAATTTTGCATCATTCCTCCCATTCTTCAACGAACAGACTCCAGAACAAGTTAATCATTCTCCACCAACGCATTCTGCAATCAATCTAGAATTTATCCAAAATATGTGTTTCAATCCTATTGAATTAAATGACATTGATCATAGGAAAGCTATTACAGACGATAATGACCTTGAAATTGCTCACTGGAATAATATTAATAGTCATCAATCCAAATATTTCACTGATACCACATTTATCGAGGAAACAACTAACAATACTCAGCAATCACTATCATTTTTACACATGAACGCGAGGAGCCTCAAGAAACATTTCTCCGAAATAACAGGATTCATACATAATCTTAAATACCAATTCTCGGTTTTGGGTTTCTCGGAAAGCTGGTTAAATCCCTCAACTGAGGCACTGTTTGAAATACCTGGGTATACGCCCTTCCCATCCTCTCGTAGCAGGAAAAGAGGAAGCGGACTAATTTTCTACGTCAATGAGAATATAAAATCCTGTACAATAAGAGAAGACCTCTCACACCTGGATGAGGACGGCGAATATGAATCTCTCTTCTTGGAATTGGTTTTTGGTGAAATAAATTATCTTGTTGGAATATTCTATCGACCACTTGGCAAAAATGTAAGTAACTTCAATCGATATCTAACTGACATTTTTAGCACGACGGACATTGGAAAAAATAACTGTATCCTGATGGGCGACTTCAACATTAACCTTTTCAAAACCGATCGCCATGCACCCTCTAAGGAATTTCTGGATATCATGAAATCATATTATTTTTTTCCCGCAAATTACTAAACCTACTAGAGTTCGATCCCATTCATCAACACTTATAGATAATATATTTATCAACTTCGACGAGGAAAACCTTTTCTCAGGTATCTTTTTAACGGATATTACTGACCATTTTCCAATTTTCCACATCTTGAAATCTGAGTCCAGCTGTGAAATGCCAGAACAAAAAATAACTTACCGCAGAATTACACCGGAACAAAAAGACCGATTTACGCGAAGAACGAAAGAGATGGATTGGACCGATATTGATCAAGATTGTGATGATTCAAATATAGCTCTTGATAGATTCCTTACAAAATTTAAACGTGATATATAACGATTGCTTTCCATTAGTAACTTGCAAATTATCTAAGAAGAAAATCATTAAACCCTGGATTACATATGGAATTTTGACCTCCATTCACGAAAAAAATAGATTGTACCGTCTATTTCTCGTCTCCCAGGATGAACTTATACATGGACAATATAGAACCTACAGAAACAAATTAAATCATACCATTCGCATATCAAAAAAGCAATATTTCGAACAAAAATTTAATGAATGTAACCAGGATATCAAAGTAACGTGGAAAACATTGAATCATCTCCTGAATCGAAAGAAATCCACAAAAACATCGAACTATTTTAACGTAAACGGCGAGGAAATAACTGACAACCAGACTATTGCAACCAAATTTAACGAGTATTTCAGTACCGTCGCTTCAGATCTTGATTCCCAAATTCCTAACACAGGGTCAAACTTCAATGACTACCTTGGTCCCCCTGTTATGGATAATTTTCAATTTTCAGTTGTGACTCCAGAAGATGTTCAGCAAACCATAATGAATCTGAAGTCGGCCTCACCTGGTTTGGATGGTATTCGGATGTCCTTAGTTAAACTGGTTTCCAACTTTATTTCCAAGCCCCTGTCTTCTGTTATGAACCTATCTTTTACCTCTGGAATAGTCCCGGATTTGTATAAATGTGCTAAGGTAACACCGATATTTAAATCGGATGACCCCACTGCTTTTTCTAACTATAGACCAATATCTATCTTGCCTTGCTTCAGTAAAATACTAGAGAAACTTGCGGTTACTAAGATGATTGACTTCCTGGCAGCAAATGAAGTTATCTCCAGTGACCAGTATGGATTTCGAGCAAACCACTCCACATCTTTAGCTTCATGTTCTTTATTTGATACACTTGTTTCTGCTAAAGAATCCAAACAATACAGTACAGTCTCATTTTTAGACCTATCCAAGGCGTTTGACACCGTCAATCACGAAATCTTACTTTTCAAATTAGAACACCATGGTTTTCGAGGCTTGTCGAATAATTGGTTTCGCAGTTATCTGACTGATCGACTACAAACCGTGGTATACAATGACACCCATTCTAACCCTATGCCCGTTGCCTGTGGGGTACCCCAAGGGTCAATTCTTGGACCAATTCTCTTCTTCCTTTATATAAATGACATTAGCACTGCCACTAATATGCTCAAAATTATTCTCTTTGCCGATGATACCAGTGTTGTGTTTTCCTCTGAAGACATTTCTGAAGTCATCAATATTATGTCACAGGAACTAGAGAAGCTACACAGCTGGTTCTGTTGTAATCGTTTATCCCTCAATATTAAGAAAACTAAATATATGCTAGTCAGACCCAACAGTAATAATCGAACAATTAACACACCACACCTTCTTATATCAGGAACAGAAATAGAACTTGTTCACCAGTTCAAATTTTAGGTGTTTTATTCAATGATCAATTGAACTGGATATCACATATAAATTACATCTGTAATAAAGTATCAAGAAATATAGGAATTATCAACTACATCAAAAACTCGATAAATAAGAAAACATTATACATACTATACTATTCATTGATATTTCCTTACTTGTCCTACTGTAATATACTCTGGGGAAATACCTATGTCTCTCACCTCCAACCATTGCTTTTACTTCAGAAACGTGCCTTAAGGGTGATAACTTTGTCAAAAAAACTTGACCACACAGACCCATTATTTAAAAATTCAAAAGTGTTACAATTACACAAATTAAATCTTTACTCCTGTCTTCTAATCACCCATAAATTTATTCATCATCCTGAATTGCTACCAGAAAGCTTCCAGGATTATTTTATTAAACAATCAGATGTTCACCGCTACCAAACACGAGGACAACAATGTAATCTATACAGACCTTTTTATAGATCTAATTTGTCATTTTATACACTTAAAACTACTGGACCTCGGCAGTGGAACAAACTGTCTCCTCCATTCAAAACAATAAAATCAATATCATTATTCAAATCTAAACTGAAAACATACCTGATCGAAAACTGGCCTACATCACAATCTGTGCGCGGATAAATATGTGTACATAGAACTTTTTTGTGTATTCTTTCTTCTGTTCCTTATTTCGCCGATGAATGCTTATTATTTTCCTATTTGCTTTACTTCCACGCAGGGATAGAACAAGCCCCAAGGGGTTTTAATCCCGCCAATTTAGATCTCTGGCTAAATTATTCACTATTCTTGAATTACAATGTCGTTTTTATGTTGAAGCCACTGATATTAAGTTTATAATTGTTGATTCATTGGTGAATAAAATTCAATTCAAAAAAAACAAAAAAACACGAGCTTTCGTTATCTTTTGTAAACAGGCGAGAGAAGTTTATTTATTTTCAAGTCGAGTTTAACAGTATTTGCAATTAACTTGAAGGCTTGGTATAAAGGTATGTTGAGATTTTTCTGTGTTCTAAGCAGATTTAGCTGTAAAGTTATTTGAAACTTTTAGGGCTTTGTTTTTTAGCGGATGTCACATATTTGAACATAGTCCAAATTCTAGAGATGAATCTTGCACTGTTCTGGTTTAAGTAACTTGGTTTACCATGCATCAGTGTTTAAGTTTATTCTATGTTACATTTTAGGCTCAGATGGGATTTGAATTCTTCCCTTGTGATGTGTATTGTCCCATGGAGACACTGCCTGCCTATCTTTTTTGTTTTAGCTTATTTAATGACACATCAGATCTCAGTACATTGTTTGGCATAGATCCTTTCTAGTTAATGTGTATAGTACATTCAAACTAGTCAGTATTTACAAACATTAACAGATTTAAATAATTTCAAGCAAGAGTATTTGACTACTTTATTTGCCTTTTTGATCAAATTGATCTAAAATATATGCGTGTGTTGATATGTTGGCTATGCTTCATCGCCACACCACCAATTCCTTGAGTATTTGAGAACATACGCCTTTTCTATCGATCTCCTTATATTTGTTTTGTGTCATATCGACATATCGTCCAAAATATGGCATTTTAATTCAGTGGCTAAGTTTTCATAGATGTTTAGTGTGTCAAAGATTATTTTGGTATTGTGTTGTGGCGGTATGTTCCACATGTCAACAATCTTATGTATTTATCATGCAACATTATGGGAAAGGTATTGCGCCACTATTTCTACAAACTCTGGCGTTGAATGTATGTGGATATTGAAAAACTCAAAATGTCTTACGGAACAACTTGATGCTAAAGGTCACATACCGTATAGACATGTATCCACCTGGGATTCTCGACTCTCTATACTACAATCCCTCATCAGGACCTTATTGACCGTCTAAGTTCATTAATAGTATCTGTGTTCAAGAAAACTGATCGTAGATATATTGATGTCGGATGCCATAAAGCATACTTTAGCTCTACTACATACAAGATATATCATTCATGGGATGTTTCTTTGTTTATAGAGTTGCTTCAATTTCTCATTAATAATATCTATGTGAAATTTGGCAACACAATATATCAGCAGCATATAGGTATTCCAAAGGGTACTAATTGTGCACCCCTGTTGGCTGACCTATATCTGTTCTCTTATGAATATGACTATATGCAGGCGCTTTCAAAGCCCGTTCCTTCTCATTCACCAAACGCTATGTAGACGATCTTCTCGCTGTGGATAATCGCTATATAAATGACGCAGTGAAGGATATATATCCACCTTCACTGGATTTGAAGGAAACTACAGATAGCCCTACAGGCACATCACATTTAGACCTATATCTCTACAAAAATGAAGCGGGCCTTCTCTCTCGTCGACTGTATGGCAAAAGAAATGATTACAATTTCGACATCGTTAACTATCCCTTTCTGGACAGTAATATTCCAGTGGGACCTGCATATGGCGTATACATATCACGCCTAGTAGCATTTGTTAGATCCTGTGTTAAATGTGACGATTTTAATCAACGTCACAAAACATTGTTGCAGAAACTTATAAAACAGGGCTACACCACCAAGCGCCTCCACTCAAAAGTTTCTCAAATTTGGCGATACATATCGCATGCTGATACCAAAATACGAGCGTAGCGTGCAAGATCTATGGCGTTACGTTTCGTAACTTGTGTCTAATTCCGCTTAACCCGGGGCTAGGGGCCGTATGAACCCATGTACTTCAAGATCCTCATGGTACTCATATGAACAGTCACAATCAAAAGCGTGACTGAGATACATCATTCTTTAGATGACGACTTTACAACGAATATTATGGATTAAGAATACTGATCAGCGATACGGATTTGATATTTTTGGAACATCATGATGTCTTGCCGGCATCATTAAAAACTGTTGATCGCTTCTCTCTTGCAGGAAACAAGCTTATGTTTATGTACATGTATACATGATTGTCTTTTCGAATTTGGTGCTAATACTGTTATATGGAATATGGAATAGGTCTTTGGATTATGGACGCGGATATTCTCTAATGGACGACGGCTGAATTATGAATGACGGACCAGACGCTTGTAATTAGCTCAAAGGAAATATATGAGTCTCCCCCTGTACAGAGCCCTATCTGTACATAAGGAGGATAGAAGTGCCTACAAAACTACTGAACACATGGTATATTGTCCTCTTCTGTTCCAATTGCCACTGAGGGAAGACATGAACTGCAATCTGCATTTTTAGAGCATTTCCACAAAGTGGTTGCTCTTATGTGTTCATGAGAAACGGCTCCGCCGGATCTGCCGCCGCCACCGCAGCCACTTTAAACGTGAATATCTCTGAAACCATTAAATATTTTCAGGTCAGACTTTGTGTGCTATCTCCTTAGGCATGGGAAATTTGTCTGGTTGTGTTTTGATAGCCGCTGTTCACCAGTAGGTAGTATTCTGAACCGCTTGTTTGATTTCTATGAAATTTCATTACAATGGTCTTGAAGGATAGGCAATGTGCTGAAAAGGTTTTGGTTTAGCTGGCATAAATATAAAGACACGTTTTTGCGTCTCAATTAAAGAAGTTTTTCGTGAAATGAAAATTTAGCAATTCGCTTGAAGAAATATTTAAAAATTGTTCTATTGAAGGATGCCGAGCATAACTATAGGATTATTGATGTGATAATGCTCTTTCGATGTAAACCAAATTGCCATTTAGATGAAAAATTTCAATTATCTGACTTAACGTCAAAACCTCCATAACCATTATCATGATTAAAGTTTTTTTCCATTGAACTCTTATGTACCGTCTCCCTAGGGCTTTAGATTTCACCTGCTTGTTTTCTGCGGTACTTGGTCGTCACTAAGTAACGCTAGACATGCATGCGGGTAAACATGTGTAACACGATATCTTCTAAACAACTTGTTTGATTTCCATGAAATTTGGGTATGATGATCTTTCAAGATAGCCAAAGGACTAACTAGATTTTGGTGGTGTTGGCGAAATAATAAAGGGGCGTTTTTGCATCTCAAAATAAGATTTTTTTTCACAAAATGGAAATATACTTCTTTGAATCAAGAAAAAGTAATTCTAATATGCCTAACATGAATATAGAATATAACATTCCCAGTTTATAATTCACATCCCATGAAAGCCAAATGGTCATTTTTTTTAAATACGTGAAATTCTCATGACTTTAGTCCAATATTTACATTCCCCAGGCCAGATCTGGGGATTTTGCTTCATGTAGTTTCGTGATATTTCATCATCAATGTGAACAGTGAACTTATCTAGCACAATTTATTGGCTCTTCATGAAGTTTATTATTGTGATCTTGTTGGACAGACAAAGAATTTTAATGGATTTACAATTCATAATTTTATTAACCTTGTGGTTTAAAAATGGATTGAAAGAACATTGGTGCTGCTAGCACTAGCGGACATGTGGCAATGGGTATTGACAGCTAAATATATCTAAAGCTAGGTTAAGTCAGACCCTGCTTACACACAAAGAAGCTAAAATGCTGTCAGAGAAAATATGCTGCCAAAAGTATGGTGTGATACTGTATGGAGAATTACAAGGATTCAAGAAATTCAGTAAATTTTGGTCAAATAGACATACGGTAATACTGATATTCGACTTTGCCTTTGCAGGCCTACCCAGTGTATGCGTGTATGGTGACCATTCAGATAATAAAACCTGAAGTGGTTGACTAATTGCATAATGCACTTTACATAAGGGGACTAGTGCTTGTGTCAACAAAGTAAACACTTCCTTTCCAGAATCTGTGCAACTTCTCTCTGCAATACTGATTATAATACTTTCATCCTGTTCAGTGGTATGGTTATCCCAATTACATTTCTTTAGTCTTCAGATAACTAGAGCTGCATTCTGGCCAATTTTCAATGAGTAAAATCCCAAATTATCACTCAGTTAATGATTTTTTTTATTTTATGTGGCGGTCCTCAGAATATTTTTTTAAACTCGAGATAAGAAATGGCACATACCGTTGCACTTTGATAGCATAGTTACAACTGTTAACTATTTTTTTAGACTGAAAACGTAGAAAGATTTTTGAAGTGGAACTTTTACATTATGGGAAAATTTATATATAATTTAAGTAAAATGGTGTGTTCTGGTGCATTTTGTCAGAATATTTAGACTTTGAAGATAATATGTAATGATGCCTGTCTGTCCATCTCTCTGTCTGTCTATCTGTCTGACTGTTCATCTTTCTGTCCATCGTTCTGGTCATATGCAGCTGGTGATGGATCAGAAGCCTAATGAAAATGACGAATCTTCACCTGTTTTATCAAGGTTAAATTTAGTATTAGCAACATGAGTAGTGTGACTAACATGAAGTAGGGTGAGGAAGATGACTTGGGGTCCAAGCGTAATGTTATAGGTCACTTAAGTAGGTCAATTTTTTTTATCAAAAGTAGGTCAGTTCAGAACTTGCTTGTAACAGTCTCCTAATGCACGTTCATGATAAAAAAGAATGGTTCTAATGTCACCGGTTTTCTATATTTTGCCGACGAAAGAATTCGGATGGACTCACTGACTGACTCATTACCGGACAACTTGCAAATGATAGCGTACTTCGCAGAAATAATTCTTAAATGAGTGAAGACAGCCTCTCCAAATTCATAATGCATGTGCAATTGGTGACTGACTAGAAGCCTATTCCAGTTGACTGAACCTATTTCTTCAAGGTTAGACACTTTATATTATGATAAAACATGAAATATAGCTTGGCTTTCTAAATTAATACCACATATGCAACTTATGATGGACCTGGAGTCCATAAATATGACTGACGTTGACCTATTTTCTTAAGGTCAAAAATTATGTTAAGTCAACTGTTAACTGCCAACAACATTCTAATCTTCATTGTGGCTGTGATTGTCGTCCAGATGAAACAGCCGAATTTCGCGTGTGTTGCAACAGCCTATGCTTCAACAGAAAACTAAAACCATGCAATATCAGCTGAGCTGGTGAAACATTCACTATTTCTAAGCTCTGATGTACCACATCACTGTCACATTTGGGTACCATGACACAGTGATAGATCACACAGCCAGTGAATGTTCTCGATTCATGCTGAATGCCTTAGTACTATTAGCAGAATTTTACAACAACAACAATTCGCTGACTTGCAGTTGTTTGGCATTTTTATTTGCTGGCATTGTTTCAGATAGAATACAGCAGCGAATGAAAAATAGATTGAAATATTCATGTTCAAACTTTCGCAGAGAACAAAAGGGAAGCAATTTAATTTTGTTTTCTTTCTGATATACAATTTTTTTAATTTCGGCACAAAATAACGTTGGTGTTGCCACACACTGGGTTTCGCCCATTTATAAAGAAATCCCTTCACAGAGTTCTACTACCATGGATGATTCCTGATTGCTCATTATCCATGGGTATATGCCCCACCCTAATAGAGGGTGTGCCCAAATTAGGGAGATCTAACGCTCTGTGAGTACCAATTTATGTGTTTACACATGTATTCGGAGAAATGCTCTTCTCTCGTGTTTCACACGAACTTTCGTTATCTTTTGTAAACAGGCGAGAGAAGTTTATTTATTTTCAAGTCGAGTTCAACAGTATTTGCAATTAACTTGTTGAAGGCTTGGTATAAAGGTATGTTGAGATTTTTCTGTGTTAACTAAGCAGATTTAGCTGCAAAGTTATTTGGAACTTTTAGGGCTTTGTTTTTTTGCGGATGTCACATATTTGAACATAGTCCAAATTCTAGAGATGAATCTCGCACTGTTCTGGTTTAAGTAACTTGGTTTACCATGCATCAGTGTTTAGGTTTATTCTATGTTACATTTTAGGCTCAGATGGGATTTGAATTCTTCCCTTGTGATGGAGACACTGCCTGCCTATCCTTTTTTGTTTTAGCTTATTTAATGACACATCAGATCTCAGTACATCGTTTGTCATAGATCCTTTCTAGTTAATGTGTATAGTACATTCAAACTAAAAAAATGATTTGTTCATAAGTCAGTATTTACAAACATTAACAGATTTAAATAATTTCAAGCAAGAGTATTTGACTACTTTATTTGCCTTTTTGATCAAATTGATCTAAAATATATGCGTGTGTTGATATGTTGGCTATGCTTCATCGCCACACCACCAATTCCTTGAGTATTTGAGAACATACGCCTTTTCTATCGATCTCCTTATATTTGTTTTGTGTCATATCGACATATCGTCCAAAATATGGCATTTCAATTCATTGACTAAGTTTTCATAGATGTTTAGTGTGTCAAAGATTATTTGATATTGTGTTGTGGCGGTATGTTCCACATGTCAACAATCTTATGTATTTATCATGCAAAGTATATTTGTGCATGCCATCTTCTGTTCCAACTGCCACTGAGGGAAGACATGAGCTGCAGTCTGCATCTTTATCTTTATAAACAGGCGTTGCAGTCATGTTCTTCCCAAACTAACATTAGGGCCATGCTCTGGCTACATCCAAGGATGATGACAGCCCGCCAAGCATGTCATTTTCGGGCAGAATGAAATTTGTTTCTAAATTATCAATGTACTTAAATTTAAATCTCCTAATTTATCTGCAATATTTACATACAAATTGATATAGATTGACTGATTAAAACATATTTCATCCATACCACATATACTGTGTTTGTCTCAGTTCCTGAGTTGAGAAGTACATGCAATACAGTCATGCAGCACACCCGAGTCCAGTTCCGAAAGCAAGTAAGACAGTTCCGTAGACCATTACACGTCACGATATCAAAAGATCTTACAACATGTGAGACGTCCATATATATATACGATGGACAAACAAGTCTTACATAAAAAAATGATAACAGAATACCATCTCTAATCCCTCATTGCTATGCAATTTTTCTGATTGGGACTTACCGACAATCAATCCATCATCAATGAAAAGAAGCTGAGCATTTCGATAGCCTCTCCGCGCCATTTCTTGACAACTTGCCTGGTAATATTGGTAAACACCATCGGCATCATAAGGAGGTCAAAAGGCAAAACCAGATTTTTTTAATAAAGTAGAAGCCAAATCTAGAAAAACAGAATGGCGATTATATATCAGTAACTGCTGAATGTACTAAACTAAATGAACTACACTCGCATTAATTGTTCAAGAATTCTCTGATAAAGTGGTGTTGGGGTTTATCGTCCAATCTTTTCCAGGTATAATTCTGAACCTCTGAACTGAATGAATGAATGAATGAATTTTTATTCACCAAATAATAATACAGCGTTAAATTCGTAATGATTAATCAATAGCTTGGCGGGAATAAAACCCCATGACCCCATGGGGCTTGTTCCATCCCATGAAAAATAGATATGTTTATGAAAGCCACAGGATTAGCATGAATATTGATGAAGAAAACTGAGCTAAAAATTTATGGGCATACAGTTAGTGAATCGTACTAGGGGGAAAATAGGTTAATCACGAAGAAGAGATGTCTTTCATCTAGATTTGAAAAGCGAGGATGATGTAATGATTTCGAGCATATGGGGGAGTTTGTTCCATTCATGTGATCCTGTAACTTTGATGGTATAAAATGAAAGGTTTGAACGATAAAATGGTCTATATAAGTTAATATGCTGATTTCTTGTCTGGTGAAGATGGACTGCACTAAGTCTAACAGAGTAGTCACAAAAGATCAGAATTATGCATAAATTTCTCAAGTAAATGTAGACTAGCGTACAGGTTGAGTTTTTTACTGGTAATATATTAAGTTCAAGAAAGATGGTTTGAGTATGTTCACGTTTATCAATAATGTAATTACTCGAATTGCACGTTTCTGCAGTAAGATGAAGCGGGTCAGATTAGTGACAAAGTTATTACCTCAGCGAAAGTTACAGTAGGATAGACAGAGAAATATCATTGAATAATAAAGGATATATAAGGTTTTCTTATTTACCGAATTCTTTATATGACTTGTAATTCCAAAATTTCTGGCAGCATTTCAGCAAATGTAATCAATATGTGTCGTCCAGTTCAGTTTATTTTTACCTCCGTCGATCAGACGGAGGTCTAGGAACGCAACGTGAAATCTCCCGCCAAATAATTGTCATATGGGGAACCCACGACTCATAGTATTTCCAATAGGGATCGTCATGGTTCCCGACGAAATCTTGCACTTTTCTTTGGACACAATTGAAATAATGGGGTTCCCCCATTGCAATGCATTGCAGTGGGCCTTGCTTCTGTAGTCGGGTTCCACCTCAATCTCGAAACCAGAGCTATCCGGTTCTGTCCTGCATCCACCGAGAGATTGAACATGGCGGCCCTCCAGCTTGGAGAGACGGACAATGCGATTTTTCGCTTCTTCTCTCCCCCGATAGACTCCATTCCAAATTGAAACTTTTTGAAACCTTTTGGAACCATTTGTGAAAATCTAGGAGGCAGAAAATATTCCCTTTCCACCAGCAAACACGTTATTAGGCTCTATTTCCCGAAATAAAATTTACGGTGGGGAAGGTCACCAAGGTCGCGCAAACCAAGACATGTTGTTGTTTTCCATTTCCGGGTTTGTATTTTGAGTCATTTCTTGTTTCCAAGAGTGTTTCATTACTCCAGATCTATGACATATGTTCTAACGCAGATAGTCTCGTTCCATCGAACTATAGCCAATTAGTCGTTAAATCAATAACCGAACAAAGGGGGCGTGGTCCATATACTTGTAATGTTGTGTAAAACTGTAAAATGCATGTTTTATTTTTCGTTTATTTTTTATTTTGCTGCATGTTTGGGCCCGGAAAAAGTATCCGTAATCTTCCACTGATATATAACGTAGATGGCAAACCTGTCTCATAGTCTGTGAAACCCAAATTGTATGAAAATTCAACGCAAACAACATGTGCTATTTTTCTTTGTTTTTATTCAAAATTCATGTTTACTTTTGGGTGAAATTTATATTTCCATGCTTGATTGAGACTGGAAATGCATTAAAACTTCCACCAGCATGTCCCGTAGCCCATAAGACTTTTACGTGGTCTGCCAAATCAAAATTGTGCGATTTATCAACGCGCAGCACATGTACCAAATTCATGTATTTATTATGTAAAATGCAGGTTTGCTTTTTTCTGCAAATTCATATTTCCCTGCCTGTTTCAGATTAAAAAACCATTAGCAAAGTTTTGATAACATGTGGTGTAGATGATAAACCTGTCACGTAGTCCGTGAAATCCAAATTGTGTGAAACTTCAACACAAACAACATGTACTATATTGTAGTATTTTTGTGTAATAGTCCGGTTGATTTTTGGGTCAAATTCATATTTCCCTGCCTGTTTCGGACTGGAAAACCATCAGTAAACTTCTGCAAACATGTGCTGCTGCCCATAACAGTATCATGTAGTTCACAAGCCAAAAAACGTGTGATTCACAGCAACATGTCACATGTATAAGCTTATACATGTACAATGTCATATATGGCATGTTTACTTTTGAATTAATTTCATATTTCCAGTCATGGCATTTACCTGGAGAGCACTGAAAAACTTATGCAGACATGTGCCGCTGCCCGTAACTGTACCACGCAGTCCACAGACCACTAATCCTGCAATTTACAGCGACATAGCACATATACATGTACAATGCTTTGGCATATGTTTACCTTTAAATTTATTTCATAGTTCCAGCCATAAACTTGATGTAAGATACAATAATCTTCTGCCAACATGTTGTAAAGTCCATAAACCTGTCACGTAGGTCATGAAGCACATAAGCATCAGAGTCAGTGATTGGCCACAACCCTGATTCCTCAGGAAATAAACATTACGCATGTAATGATGACCGGCAGAGTGATACATGTGTCAATCGGTCAGACATTTTCAAGGATGCCCAGTTTTACCTCAAAACAACCATGCCGGACTTCATTCCTTCTCTCAGAATAATTGGATCTAACTTTTACAAAACCTGCAGCCCCCAATAGCTCCTGGATCTAGACCACATAAATGAAGGGATCTAGTTTATCGGTGCTATGGCAAAAATATCATGTAGAATGGGTTGTGTGGATAATATCAGATTCATGAAAGTTGAAGTCCTGCAGCATGCTCCACAAATATCATCAAAAGTCATACAACTTTCTGGTCTGCGCCAGTGTGGATCTATACTTGTTTTTTTTTACAAAATTATCTCCCTTGACCAGGTGAGGACTTGAATATGTCAGAAATGATTTAGCTTCTAGAAACAAAGACTTCATTTCCTGAGTACCATGGTGTTATATATTGTTATGATTGACTTAACTTTAGCTGCTGAAGATATTTCCAATTTGAGGATACTGGGCAATCATACTAAATTTATTTTCATAACTTCATTTATTTTCACAATAAGCAACATAATCGAGATTAGCAAGTGAAGTTTTACAACATAATATAATACGCATCATGGATCTCCTTCAGGTTAGTGTAGACATATATACCCTTGGATATCTGTTACCCTGATTCAGTCATAATAGTGTCTGTATTATAGTGATGTCGACAAGGAATATACATAATTATTTGATAGTATTATTAATTGTATGTTGTTTATGATTAACATGAACTTTTTATTCGCTGGAATCCAGCCATTTGTTCCATATTGGCAATATTCTCATCAGCCATCACCATTCAATATGAATGTGATACATGTACAAGTCCATGGTAATTGATACATTATGGTGAAGGTGACCTGTAACCACCAGTATACAAAATTATTCCGAGCCCATTGAATCCACACATGATGCCGAGACAGATCAGAACGAAGTGTCGGTAAAATCAGATGTGTTTTGTAGAGGATTCTGTCAATGAGGATGCTATACTGTACACGTACAAAATATGAAGTGTTGATGTGTAGGGCCTATAGCATAAAATCACAAGCAAATTGGTAAAACTAGGCACACAGGGTCTCATTTCTGCCGCTAACGTGTTGATTTGGGTGGGGGTGTCCTCTCATGGGGAGGTGTGGGTGGGAAGGGGCCTAATGTCTCAAGTAGTATTCCAGGTTTTCCATCAATATACTCTATTCCATACCCCAATATTTCAACCACGTGAAATCAAAGAAATATTATTTGCGGGGAATGTGACTTCCACATCCATAGCTGGACATGCTAGTGGGGAACCTCACGTTAATTACCATTGGTGAAGTTCACGTCAACAAATGCAAAATTGAGCTTGGCATCCGGCCCTATGTTATTCAGTGATGTACTATTCCCCTACTGACCCTGTTGCCTCGACGGAGGTCTTTGCGCTCATTCAGCGCTTGTTAAAAATAGCACCAAGGAATTTGAAAAGAAGTACATGCAATACAGTCATGTTAACACACCCGAGTCCAGTTCCGAAAGCAAGTAAGACAGTTCCGTAGACCATTACACGTCAAGATATTAAAAGATCTTACAACATGTGAGACGTCCATATATATACCATGGACAAACAAAACTTACATAAAAAAATCATAACAGAATACCATCTCTAATCCCTCATTGCTATGCAATTTTTCTGATTGGGACTTACCGACAATCAATCCATCATCAATGAAAAGAAGCTGGGCATTTCAATAGCCTCTCCGCGCCATTTCTTGACAACTTGCCTGGTAATATTGGTAAACACCATCGGCATCATAAGGAGGTCAAAAGGCAAAACCAGATTTTTTTAATAAAGTAGAAGCCTAATCTAGAAAAACAGAATGGCGATTATATATCAGTAACTGCTGAATGTACTAAACTAAATGAACTACACTCGCATTAATTGTTCAAGAATTCTCTGATAAAGTGGTGTTGGGGTTTATCGTCCTCTCTTTTCCAGGTATAATTCATCTCTGTCTTGAATTCTGAACCTCTGAACTGAATGAATGAATGAATGAATGAATGAATTTTTATTCACCAAATAATAATACAGCGTTAAATTCGTAATGATTAATCAATAGCTTGGCGGGAATAAAACCCCATGGGGCTTGTTCCATCCCATGAAAAATAAATATGTTTACGAAAGCCACAGGATAAGCATGAATATTGATGAAGAAAACTGAGCTAAAAAATTATGGGCATACAGTTAGTGAATCGTACTAGGGGAAAAATAGGTTAATCACGAAGAAGAGATGTCTTTCATCTAGATTTAAAAAGCGAGGATGATGTAATGATTTCGAGCATATGGGGGAGTTTGTTCCATTCCTGTGATCCTGTAACTTTGATGGTATAAAATGAAAGGTTTGAACGATAAAATGGTCTATATAAGTTAATATGCTGATTTCTTGTCTGGTGAAGATGGACTGCACTAAGTCTAACAGAGTAGTCACAAAAGATCAGAATTATACATAAATTTTTCAAGTAAATATAGACTAGCGTGCAGGTTGAGTTTTTGCACTGGTAATATATTAAGTTCAAGAAAGAAGGTTTGAGTATGTTCACGTTTATCAATAATGCAATTACTCGAATTGCACGTTTCTGCAGTAAGATGAAGAGGGTCAGATTAATGACAAAGTTATTACCTCAGCGGAAGTTACAGTAGGATAGATAGAGAAATATCATTGAATAATAAAGGATATATAAGGTTTTCTTATTTACCGAATTCTTTATATGACTTGTAATTCCAAAATTTCAGGCAGCATTTTTGCAAATGTAATCAATATGTGTCGTCCAGTTCAGTTTATTTTAAAAATAGCACCAAGGAATTTGACAATATTACCTCGACAATTTCATGTCCGGATATACTTACTACTTACATGCTCAGCGTGTCCAATGTATTTATTATTTAGGCTATCATGTATTTGTTTTTGTTTTTTACATTAAGCGACAAACGATTTGTAGAGGAACGTGCATGTATTTTATCTAATTCATGCGACATGGTACTAACAGCGTCATTCAAGTTCTTAGATGAGCACACACCACTTGTATCATCTGCAAAAGGTATAATGTGGAGAAGGTCAGTTGTATTATTTATATCATTTATGTAAAATAGAAATAGCAGACGTACACAAATTAAACCTTATGGCACCGAACATGACATAGCAAAGGGGTCAGAGAGATCGTTGTTCAATAAGACGCATTGGGTTCGATAAGATAAATAACTTCTCAGCCAGGTAATGAATTGGCCTCGGAAACCCATAGTGGTACAGCTTATCAAGGAGGATAGTATGGTTCACAGTATCAAAGGCTTTGGACAGATCTAAGAAAGTAGACATGCTGAAATACGCTGACTGTTTGGCATTGACCAAAATCTCAGAAAGGGAAATAGCTGCAAGAGGAGTAGAGTGATTCGATCGGAAATCAAATTGATGAGCAGATATAATTGCATGGTCTTCCAGAAAAGATGTCATCATATTAACGTCCAGTTTCTGAAATATCTTATTAAAGCATGACAAGAAAGTGATTTTGTCGTCATATTTCTTCAAACTTTCTGCTTTTCCGCGATGGAAAGTGGGCAAAAATTCCTTTATTTCACATCACATTAATATTTACTTATTTATCATGCAGATTTTGCGGAGAAATTGCATAAATAAAAAATCGGAAAATCTGACCGAAAAATCGACCAAAACAATACCGTTTTTGAAAATGACGTCACTATGACGTTATCAAAGCGGCTATATGGATTTTTTAAATTTCCTGGTAGAGCTTGACCCAAGGGTATGGTGTTATAAGTTTCAGCTCCCTAGCTCAAGGGGTAAATTCGACCCCCCACCCCCCACCCACCCAGGTCAGGACAGGTTCCAAAAAGCCCAGGCCAGATAGGGTTAAAGGACATCGCTAGGAATTTTTGAGTCCAAGTTGGATGCCACTGTACTGGAGTACTTATTTAATTCATCAATAATGGTACGGCTGCCGGTTACTTCCATGTCATCAACTGTGTCGTGTACTTGGAGATACAAAGAATGCGACAGAGCTCAAGAGCTAATTACCCTTTTAATATGTTTTCCTTAACATAGTCCTATTTGGTGCGTTCACTTTTCCAGCGCCAATTGCGTTTTCAACATTCTATCGAGCACACCATTATTGACGACAGCTGAAGCAACCCCTGCCCTCAAGTTAAGCAACCCATGTTTCTTAGTGCTTGATACGAACTGTGCGAAGGTTTCTATGAAAATCGCACTCATACGGTAATACGGCATAGGTTTATCTGCAATTTATAGTCCGAGCCACACTCGGAAACATCTTTGAATAGACGGGGCATGTATCGGTCCGCGTCTTCTTAATTAAAATCTCCAGACGATCTGTCTGTCTTCGATGTTTCAATGAACACACTCGTGTAACTAGAGAAATTATATCACAGCGTTTTATATAAAATAAATCTGCTGGTCCGATAACAGAGGCATAAGTCAATAAGCATATAGCTAAGTGATCCTCTGATCAGATAAGTATACGGTACCATTTTTGCGATAACTCTGAAGTAATAGGCTCTTTATTATTTGCTCGGAGACAATTTCCGTCTCGCAACTTCTAACACATGCTTCACCAAACTCTATTCCCTTCATGTCAAGAACACATCTTTTTCTATCAAAAGCTGTGTTCAACATGCTGAAACAATACTATAGCAGTTAGTGTGACATCACAGCAGTGAAATGTAAACCACGATACAATGCCGACATGGGCAAATCCCGTCATCTAACTTTATATAATATCCATTTCGTCTAGGCCATGAAGCCCTCTTTGTATTTGTTACATTCATTAGGAGCTTGCATTTGTCATTTCACCAACAATATCTGAAGATGGGGAGGTACCGCCTCTATTTGTGCTCTGTGCTCCCATGGCTTGTTGCAGCATATCTAGAAGCATAATAACATGAAATAACATGGAAATCAATATTCAGCGCAGGCATATCAAAATATATATTACTCAATCAGTTGCATACGCTTCTTTCTCCTCGGCAAATATAACCTCCTCATAAGTTGAGAAATTAACAAAATTTCCCCCCAATTCATAACAACGCTGGGGCACAATTAGCTTGCCTTCGGCGTTGCCTTACCCCATGCGATTCAACACTCTGCTAACTAAATCCGGGAGGGGGGGCGAGCAGTCAATTTTCTTTTCCCCTTCCAATCGAAGGTAAATGCATGCAATTTCATAATTAGGATTAAAAACCGCACAATACAGCGAGCGACTTACCTGTTTTAATACCTAACAAATATGTCTAAATCATATATGAAGCCTCAAAATTTAACCAAGTGCTCAAATATATGGCAACAGATCCGCATTCATCTTAATGTACAATTTTACTCAAAGTGTTTTTCCTTTAATTTTCTGATGGGAGAATTCGTTGTAGTTCTATACATATTTGTTCTGAGGGGCATATATCAGAACTTTGCAAATCGTCCTTCATGCTGCTATTTTCAACAATAGATGCTACATCACCGTCATTTCTAAGGCATTTTACAATAGGAAGTTTAAGTAAGTTTAGGCATATGAGTTTAAGCATCTTTTTTTGCCAAACCCAAGTTGCTCTGAAATAGCGCATGATGGAAACAATCTTCGCATTTCCGCTCAAGGATTTAACTACATCTATACGCAATAGTCGTATCCTTAAGGCCGACAAACGAAGCAGTCTCACGGACGCCGACAGATATGAGCTGGCATTTTACCTTTATCAATTTTAGCTTAGAAGTTGTCCTTTCTGTGATCGCCAGAACCATATTTCAATAGACGGTCGATGCCATTTCTTGACAAGTTGTCTGGTAACCATGGTAACCTCGGCGAACTCTATCGGCAACGTAGAGAGGTCAAAAGGCAAAACCAGAATTTTGTAATAATGTATACCGTGCTCATCAGCCCAATCTGGAGAAGCAGTGTGGCGTTTATATATCAATATATGCTGAATGTATATTAAAAGTCACCAAGTAAATTATGTATTAATATATATCATAAGGCTGTCCACCCTTCTTTGTATTTTACGGAATACATCAAACTCTACGTAAGTCTTTACAAAACACCGGAATAATTCTTAACAGAAAATAGGAACCGACAAAAAGTTGCCTAGTTGTTTACTATTGCACTCAACTATGATACCTTTTTCTTACTAGATCAGTGATAGCGTCTGGCAAATAATTACTGTAAAGGGCTATTGTGTAGGCCATTATACAGCTGAAAAGGCCTGAGTCTACACCCTTTGCTTGGCTATTACATGAAACATGAACCTCTGCTACAAATATTTTGTGGAGAAGCGCACAATAGTTAAAAACTCCTTTTTTCCATGGCGCAGAATAGAATGGAATTTTGTACTCATTTATGAACACATCTATCACGAAATCAAGAGCTTCAATGTCTCTCGAGAATTGAGTTTTCTTCAATCTACTATTACCAAAGATACTACTCATAAATGGTCGGCCCTGCGCTCTGTTGGTCCTCTTCTCATCCTTGGGATCAGTTGCCAAATCATGATAGGGTATTGACGAACAGTCCTCCAACCATCCTCTTTGGACGACTCGCCCAGCTTTTGTGCTTATTTCTGGTTGTAACCTTTCGGTTAATAAGTTCAGAACATCGCCTGCATAATCGGATTTCCCGTATATCACCGCCCATCGTTCGAGAATTCACTGATAAAGTGGTGTTGGGGCTTATCGTCCTCTCTCTTCCATATATAATTCTTCTCTGTCTTGAATTTTGAACTTCTAGCAAAGTCTGTTCAATTTCTCGCTTAAACTTTCTGTGTCGTTCATAGCTATTTACAGCAAAAAATGTTCTCGGTTGAAAGACAACTGTTGAACTAGCGCTGTAAATGCAAATGCTCCTACAACATAATGTTGGTGATCCGTGACTCGCGGAATAGGCGCCATTAATCGAAAGACATGGCAGTTAGCACCAATTACAAATGTGTATGAAATAAAAATAAAATTACAACATGGTTTCTTCCAAGAGAGAAGAGTCAACAGTTTTCAATCATGTCAACAAGACGTGATGGTGTTATTTACATAAATCATAACCAGAGACCATTATTCTTTATCCAAGTGAATTTTTCGTTTTCCTGAGAATGTATCTCAGCCACGCTTTGATTGTGCCTGTTGATTTGAACACCATTAGATGTCAGTAACCATCGACTTCCGATAAAACAGATGGATAAATAAACCAAGAAATGAATCTCTATGTATATTCCGTCGACATTTAGTAGGGATGAATGCCATTTTATCAATTTATGAAATGTAGTGAATTGAAAGAGGAAAGAAGCTCTTGTTCCATTATGGTTTGAAGTACCTTACATTTTCCGAACAGACAAGAAAATATTACAAACTAATATAGCCAGTCAGGCATTATGAAGCGCATCGTATAACTGCCATCTATAACGGTGTACTTTTGCTCGTAGGCCATGTCATTGGCCTCAGAAATAATGCTGTCTATCAGAGCCAATAATGTGGTTATGTTTATGGACATTATCGTACACTATGCTCAGCTTCATAATGTTTCGCTACGCTCGATTTGGCAGCCAGTTTAATATAATGCTACAGATTAGCCGAGACTGCTTTCATTAGAGTGAACGCGATAATCAGTGATTGAGGAACTCCTTGTTTGCAGAGAAACAAAGAGTTCATGTTAATAACAAAGGCGTCACGATGCAATGGACCTACAGACGAAATTAATATCGGTGACCCGCGCTTCGGTACTTTGGCATAAGTATATGGCATCAGATCACAATTAATCACTTCCGGGTCAGTGCCCACGACCTACATTGTTTAGAAATTTGAGAGCAGATCTTTATGGATTTTATGAGCTGCGATTTTTCAGCATTTCTGATACATCTGATATTTCAACTTGCAGATGAGGCTTCAAACGGTACTTCCTGGTGTTGATTTGGGCCACTTTGGAAAAAGCATGGTGGATGAAGACATGATCAGTGAAGGGTGAGAAGGCTCCCTGTTTACAAATTGAATGACATTCTGTAGCACCAACCAGCTGTCAGTGGCGGTAATTTGAAATTTCCATGGTCAACATCTGTCAAGACTTCCACTGGTAATGTCCCACAAGGTAAATATTGACATGCCAGGTGGATTTATGCATTGTGAATTTTCTGGATTTTTGCCGATTTTTAACGCTAATACATGTACATAACAAGTAACGAAATTAATAGTAGGCTGATGCCTGTCACCTGACATTTTCACATTTGACCAGAGAACTTTAAATCGTCAATATGGCTACAGTTTTTACTGGATCAGCCCAATTTTTTCCATGATGACTCATGAACAACGTACAAATATTAGGGTTGTTTCAAATTTATGTTGTTAAATTATTAATAAAATAAAATAATTTTTTTAATTAATTTTAATAATTTTTTTAATTATTAAAATTATTTTTTTTCTTGCTAAATGTGGTTGAAATAAATATCATACTGATAATGCTGGGTAACATCTCTTGTATTGTTATGCCATTTCTGCGACAAAATTGAGACCTTTTGGAGCAAATATAGGCAAAAAATGACTGATTTGTCAGTACTAGGGCCAAATAGTCAATGCCAAATATGACGAGGTTCATTTAACACAGCTGGTAATTATGAGCAAATTAACTTTCAAGATACAATAAAATGTAAATGGAAGAAAGGAAATTCACATAGATACAATTACATGCTTTTTTTCAAAATCTCGACCTCAGTTCAAATCTTCAATGCTTCAAATCATTTATGCATTAATTCACTTTATATCAGTCTAAAACCACATGAAATTAATAATAATTATATCACCTGTAAAAACTCAGATGTTTGTTCCACACACAAAGAATTTCCATAATGCCTTTTGCATTTGTAACTTTAATGAGACAAATAAAATCTGATTAACTGAGTCCAACAATTAATCTGACTGTTGATGGTTTCACATTGTTGTGTGTTTATTGTCAGTCACATTTGCATCATAGCAAATACTTTCTCTTCATTCCATTTCCACTATCTCCAGGATTATAAGTTTGTAATTCTCTTTCATATTCATATCAGAGATCTTGTGGGTAGCAAGGAACATGGATTACAGGCACCAAATATTAGTAAGCCCCATACAACCCCCTCCCCCTCCCCCCCACACACACACATCAACTCTGGGAATTTCGTACAGTGTGACTCAGAGGTATGGCCTCCAACTCTGTTGGAAGATAGGCCTTTCTCACTGTAAGTTGCCACTTTAATCTTTCACCAAACAGTTAACAGTTTAAGTGAGGCAACTTCCAGCTGTCCTCATCTTTCATGGTTGTTAATGTAGCAGAGATCAGCAAATGACCATCAGATATGTTGTCATTGAATTTTATTCCTTTTTTCCTCTATGTTGTGTTTTGACAAGTGTTGCCTGTTTGCAGACATTGCATTCATGGACTTGAAATCTGACACAGAATATATTCCTCAATGTTATTTAGGAGTTTTCTCAGTAATAATAACTGTTTACAAGTAATATGTGCATCTTTCTAATTACTGCCAGCAAGATCTTGATGAGATGTAGATCCATCCAATTGAACTGACATATATTCTCTATATGGAGTTGTGTATACCATAAACACCTCTATGTTATATTTTGGTATGTGTTGTGTACACATTTGTGTATATTGCTGTCACTTATTACAGGATTAAACATGTCTTTGATCTTTGTATCAACATCAAATTTTAATCACATTTGATAGATTACTGGGATGACCCACTGATTACATGGGGAAGTTAACCACTGCCATGAAGGAAATGTTTATCAAATGTAGTCTAAATGAGCAGCTTGTAAACAAAGTATGTTTTGTCACATTTTGAATTTAATTTTTCTTTATTTTTAAATTTTAATTTGAAAAATTTCATAAAAAATGAATTAAAATAATAAAAAAATAATTTAAAATAGTGTTTAACATATCTAGTTAATGCTTCATACTTCTATTTATAGGCAGAAGGATTATCGATTTGGTGCTTTTTACCAGATGGAAAAATATGTACAGGTTAGTGAGATATTGTACTTTTTACTTGTACCTCAGTCTTAAGTCATATGGGGCAAACTGAGGGGAAATTATAAAGGGGGTACCCTTGGTATATAGGCTGTAAAATCTCTATCTGTGCATAGTTTCATCTGTGCCTTCTCAAGATTGTTTGGGGATGGGTATGGTTTGTTCAGATGAGAGCATTCCTTATTTTAACAATGGTTCCATCCCTGACAGGCATCAGATCACAATTAATCACTTCCGGGTCAGTGCCCACGACCTACATTGTTTAGAAATTTGAGAGCAGGTCTTTATGGATTTTATGAGCTGCGATTTTTCAGCATTTCTGATACATCTGATATTTCAACTTGCAGATGAGTCTTCAAACTGTACTTCCTGGTGTTGATTTTAGCCACTTTGGAAAAAGCATGTTGGATGAAGACATGATCAGTGAAGGATGAGAAGGCTCCCTGTTTACAAATTGAATGACATTCTGTAGCACCAATCAGCTGTCAAAAATTTGAAATTTCCATGGTCAACATCTGTCAAGACTTCCACTGGTAATGTCCCACAAGGTAAATATTGACATGCCAGGTGGATTTATGCATTGTGAATTTTCTGGATTTTTGCCGATTTTTAACGCTAATACATAACAAGTAACGAAATTAATAGTAGGCTGATGCCATATACGCTATGTTTATTTTAAGCGGAGAATTTCTCTCCATGTATTTGTACATAGTTCATGGATAGACGTGTCTGATGTCGTCTACCGGATAACGACAGTCGCTTGGTGATGGTCGTTGAGGCTCCATGGCTAACATCAGCGTGGGGAGTTGTTAGCACAAAAACACAACTTGTCACTACTGAATAAATATATTAAGCAAACATATGGCTGAATTAAAACGCCGGAGTAACTATTATAAACCAAACTCTTTTCTATAAGATATGGTTTGACAGTAGTATAAACTTTATTGAAATTTGATTGATAATGAAGGCAATTTGTTATAGTATGAATCATTTATAAATATATACAGCACAAAAACAGGCTAGATAGAGTATTGGAGTATTTGTAAAACAATAAAATCTTACATCATTCACTGCAATCTAAAATAGGTACCGGGACTGAAATATACTATAGATGTTGATGGAATCTTTAAGTAGAAAAACCAACATTTTTCTAAATATTGCAAATAAACCAATTATGTTTAGTATAGAAAAATAAGACCTATTATAAGCCGATTAATCCCATTCTGCTGATTTACAAATATTATATCTGCAAATGTAGATTTCAAGGGAAAACTTCACACATTACCGGTTTAGAGCACTATGTCAAACATTACATACACAAATCTGTTCGCATCCCAAAACATATCCGTGCAGATGCGAATGTTCCATTGAAAAAAAGAACTGAGAATAAAGTTATACTATAATGCCGCTATCCCGATATAATGTGTCAACAACGAATAGATGAATGTGCATGAACCAGAAATGAACGCCTGATTGCGTACGGTGAGTGAACGCTTATGTAGTTACAATGGGATGATTATTAGTAATTAGTGAAAAATGTGATAATTATTATCGACATGAACTTGACCATATTATCACGAACATAAGCATAATGGTCCTTTCTCGAAAGAGTAGGCTAATTTGATGCACATATAAAATATTTACAGAAGCTATCAATACAAAAATTCTCCAACACTATGAGATTATAACATATGATTCGAAAGAACCAGGATGGATTCGAGTTGAGGTGTCACATTTGTAACAAGAGAAAGTCCTCGGTTAAATGCCTAAAAAGTACCACAATCAGCAAGTCTACAGATCTACAACGAATGTATGTTATTGGTATTGAGCATATTGCATATAAACAATATGTTTACAAGTTATAAATATAAGCATACAAACACGATGGAACAATTTACCAAGAGTATTCATTGAGAAGTCTTAAAATATATCTCACCGCAAGGTTTCGTGGTTATTTCTTACAAGTAATCTATAACAGCAGAAAGTCACGTTGCATATTTTTTATTGATGTGACATTAACCCGAATATCTGTTGTCCAAATATTTTCTGAAAATCTCTGATTGTTTTTGATACATTTCAAACTAAACCGCATTATTTCAAGTTGTCACAAATATATTAGGTAAAGATATAAACCAGTAACACTGAGACAAGCATCAACGGAATCGGCAGTTGTTTGGCACCTGCAATAAGAAAAGCATAATTCGTCAACAGTGATAGTGAGACAGGAATCAGAACAAACGCTATGCTGATTATTGGCGCACATCCACAAAATATTCCATTAAGGTGAGAGGTTGGAATGGCGAACCTCAAAGTCTCAAGAAGATTAGATATATAATCTCCTGTTTCGATGCATTTTGGTGAATACATCTCCAGGAATGTGGAGGGGGATGTTTACTTCTTCTCTAAGATTAGATATGGCTGACGCGTCCTGTCTTACCTACTAGTGCACCCTAAGGATGGATTGCACAGGCTCAGGCAATATTATCCGATTTGTAATATCCTCTCTGGCGTTCGGCAGAATTGGTGCCACAGCTTGGGGATGTGGTGGGGATGTCGACTGGGGATGTGGGGTGGATGTGTTGGAGGATGTCGACTGGGGTATGTAGTGAGGATGTGGACTTGGCCTTGCTGACTGGGGGATGTTGACTGAGGAATGTGGTGGGAGATGTGGACTGAAGTATCTGGTGAGATATGGACTGGAGTATGTGATGGGGGATGTCGCCTGGGGATGTGGACTGGGAAATATGGTGGGGATGTGGTATGGAATGTGTTGGGAATGTGGACTGAGGTATGTGGTTGGGATGTCGACTTGGTGTTGTGGTGGGGATGTGGACTGGAGTATGTGTTGGGGATGCCGACTTAGGGATGTGGAGGGGGATGTTTACTCGGGATGTGTTGTGGGATATCGACTGGGGATGTGGTAGGAGATGTGGATTGGGGGTGTGGTGGGGATTTGTTGTAGGGGAAGTGAATTGGGGATGTGGGGAAGAATGGAGGATGGTGGGGATATCGACTGGGGATATGATGGGATATGTATTAGATTAGATTTTGAACGAGGGAATCCTCATGGACGACGAATAGTTCATCTCACAAGTGTAAAGGTTTCTGCACGTTTGAAATTAACCTATTTGATTATATTATACCAAACATTCCGACAGATATGCATGATATAAAGCTTGTCAACAGTGAAACTTCAATATATCTATAACGCGCATGACATCGTTTGGGTGTTAATCATCCATCCAACGGGCGCAAATTTCATGCCGTACATACCGCCCCAACTAACCGATTGAGTGGAGTTATATAACGGCAAAATTGATGGCGCAGTGTAATATTATGGATATTTTAATCTGACAAGTTTTATATAAAAAATATATATGTGTCAGTATGTTTAGTATTATTCGTGAGTGTATATTCCAATCGGCTATTTCCCGTGGATACAATTGCGAAAGGTCTTTTCTATGCGACTTCTAATACTGTTATATGGAATATGGAATAGGTCTTTGGATTATGGACGCGGATATTCTCTAATGGACGACGGCTGAATTATGGATGACGGACTAGACGCTTGTAATCCTAAATTTGAACTATAGTCGCTCGTCCAACCTCATTTTTTCCAACAAGTTTTATACGTGTCTCTGACAATGGTTGTATATTGTGTATCGTCATGTTGTGCACGTCTCATAACAGTAATATAGTTCACAAATTCAATCTACTGAAACTGAAAAAAGCTAACAGCAGGGGGATAGAGTGATAGACGAATGGAATGTATTCACCAAAATGCATCGAAACAGCCAAGGTGTATTTTGCACATACCTGTCCCACTGCAGTCTCCACATTTTCCACCACAAGCAGTATCTGTCGTGCTCTTGGCGTCACTCAGGGCACATCCTTTCTCGGTAAGACATGACTTATACGTATCTCTGGCACTGGTAGAGTAATCAAACGTGGAGATACCACTTGTTTTACAAGAGATAGAGCATACCATCAACATTCGAAATATGTAGTACAATTTTGGGGTCAACAGCATCCCATCCTTGTTGTGACGTATTGTCATGCAGAAGAACACATTATGCAATTCCAAATTCTTTCAAAACTGTTATCTTTCAAGTAAATATTTTTTCCTTATATTCATTTTCATTCAAACATCTCTATTTTGTTATATGCACGAAATACATGAAGACCCCCGTAAGTCGTCGGCGGCAAAAAATAAGCACTGGTTTCAAACATAGATGTTTTGAATAAGTCAACCTTTCGATAATATTTTAATTTCAAGTAAAAGTATGGAGATCGAAATATCTTAATGGTTTATCGGTTCATTCGTTTATAAGAAAAATAAATATCGGAGTTGAAAACGTGCTCGTAGACCACTTTATTGGAAATTTAATACAGTGCTAGTCAATGACGCAGAGGTACGTTAAGTTAGTGAAGGGGCGACTGATCGAATCTTTATCAAAGTGTCATGTGTCTGGTGTAATATACGATATCTGGTAAATTTGAATATTGACGAACAAAATTATGTTTAATTTCTAAAATACAAATACGAAGCGACACTATGCCTTTGTTGCAAAAAAAAAGGAAAGAAAGACTTTCCAAAGAAATTAATATTGAATTTAATAAATGAACAGAGCAATGCCACGAGCTGGAAGGGGAATGGTTAAATACCACAGTCCAATGCCAATTGGGTAGATTATGAGGAAGACCTGTATGAATAAAACTTAGAAAAAGACAAGATAAATTAACCAAAGCTGTTGTGCAAATTAAAACTGAAAAATCTCCTGATTCTGACGGCTTTCCCGTTGAATTTTACAGATGTTTATGAAAAGAGGTTGGGTCATTTATTACACGAACAGCCAAGCAGGTATTCGAAATATACTCTCATCTTTTCAACAACAGATTTAGACATATAATTCATAATAAAACTGGCGTCTAATTTATCAGCTGAATATCGACTATCAAAATATCCACTTGCATAACCACCAGCGGGAAGTATTATCACTCATGATAGACAAATCGCAGAAGGGCTTCACGAAGGGGCATAATCTGGGAAATAACTAGTATTTTATTTGATCTTATTAATTACACAGTCGAAAATAATATACAGGATTACTATTTTTGATAGATTTAAAAAAAACTTTAGATTCCATCTACTGGGCTTATATTAGAAAAAATCTTTTAATTTTAGAGACGAACAAATTCACTGGATTATAACTTTTAAGAATGAATCCAAAAGCTCATCTGCGTCGAGGTTGGCGATAGAGTGATCCCTTGTTTATTAACCCTACCTGGCCTGGGAGGGGGGGGGGGCCAAATGGTCCCCCTACCAAACTTTCTGCGCTATCTCCGGAACGACAACCAATGGAGAGCTGAAACTCCTTGCCTTTATAGTTTATCATATTGGGGTCATTTTGAGCCTATTTGCATAACCCCCCGAGCAGAGAATCATGGGTAAATTCAAGATGGTTCCCACGTGGGGTACCAGAAAAGTGATGTTTTTGTCATATTTCTTAAAAAATTCTGCTTTTCCACGATGAAAAGTGGGCAAAAACTATTTTATTTCACATCACATTAATATTCACAAATTTATCATGCAGTTTGTGCGGGAAAAATTGCATAAATAAAAAAATCGGAAAATCCGACCGAAAAATCGACCAAAAATGCCGTTTTTGAAAATGACGTCACTGTGACGTCATCAAAGCAGCCATCTTGACCCAGGGGTATAGTGTGGTAAGTTTCAGCTCCCTAGCTAAAGGGGTAGGGAAAATAATTAGGTGTGGGGGGGGGGGCATTTCGGCCCCCCCAGGCCTGGACAGGTCCCAAAAATTCCAAGCCAGATAGGGTTAAGAGAATAGGGATTTGACAAAATTTCGACATTTAAATTTAACAATATTCAAACGCCACTTTTATTTTAAAAGGATCAGGAGAACAATTCATCGGAAGGGCCATGTATCTCCTGATTTTCTTCTTCCGGTCAATGTCTAAAGATAGACGTCTATGGTAATATGGATCGGACAGAGAAAAGAAAGTGAAGTCAAACATTGTTCTCACTACAGGATAATTGGTACCCTGCGGATTTAAACTACTAGGCATCTGGTTGTACCCACTTTAACAGAAACAAGTTAGCGAAAATTGTAATACTAAGATTAATTCCATTAACATAATCTTAGGAAGTTACAGCAGGAGATACTCAACGCCTATTGGTAAAATAACAGTTATAAAAACATTTGTTTAATACAGTTTTTCTGTTTTACGAGGCCCCAACACAGCATTAATATAAAATTTGAAACAAGCCATCTCCAATTTCAACGAATTGGCGATGAAGTTAAAGGAACAATGATTATATCCAAAAGGAAGAATGGGGGGTGGGGGAGGCAGACAGGAAAAATATCAAATCCATTTGCGGATAATCCAAAATAGCTCTAGTAGAATATTATCACGACATATATTTCATCCGGTTGTGCTCAATTTATGACAATTAGAACCAACGGATGTCATTTTGTCTTGATTCCATGGATACACTGTAAAACGGAAAGCGATGACAATATTATAGCTCTTGATAACCTTCAGACTTCTAAACAAGGAATCAATGTGACTGGTCAGAACAGGAAATTTGTCGACTAAGCGACGTGTTCAACCACTATGGACGCCCTTAAGAAAATCATTCTATGAATTAAACCGTCTCATTTCTTCCTACACTGTGTAGGTACTTCATATATGCCGTATAGGCATGCCATGCAAGATGTCTACAAGAACATCTACAATAAAAGAATGGTCAGTCATCACTCAGATCATTTGTGGTTATTGTGATGTGTTTAGATATGCAGACAGAATATTGACCTGTGCGGTCATATGATTGAGTAGACCGGCATCTTTTCTAACAACCGTGCGTATATGTTGCGTTTAATTGGTACACTAGAATATTCAGACAGAATTGTGTAAAATGTCTTACTGGTAACGATTAAGTTAAAACGTAAGAAAAGTCATCAAAACTGGGAACAAGAATTTAACAGAAACAGCACCCTTGACTGGTCCTCAATCTATATCAATACATTTAGCACAACCAGAGATTATAGCTTACGCTATTTCCAATATCAAATATTTCATAAAATCCTGGTAACAAATTATCGTTTAAAATATGGGGTATTACTACTAACAGATACCGAACTATTCATTTCCTGAAGGCATAGGCAAGGGGTGATATCTCTTGTACGCTTATTGGTCCACATCAGCTAAAGATGGCAAAGCCCTATCGCATATGCAGTTCACGGTCACTGTGACATTAAAATCGTTTGCAAATCGCGATTTCACGAGAGTGGGCATACGAGAGCATGACGGTATGTCACAATTAAAGTACAATTGGGCTCAACGATCAAGTGTCAGATCCGACATTCAATATTCAGCCGTAATACAGTAAAACCTATTTCATATAACAGTTAACATCAATTCCAAATGTGTATGAAATAAAAATAGTAAAAACACAACACTATGCTAGTCTGGCTAGTACTTGGTATGGTTAGATGTACTTTCCGACAATGACGAAATCACCATTGTATGGAAGCCGGATGCGGCCATGCTAGTTCTACTCTTTTCGGCCCCAATTTAACGCGATAACTCGAGAACTCGACAAGTCGAGAAGTCGAGAAATCGAGGCGAGAAGTCGAGAAATCGAGACGAGAAGTCGACAAGTCGAGACGAGAAGTCGCCAAAACGAGAAGTCGAGAAGTCGCCAAAACGAGAAGTCGCCAAAACGAGAAGTCGAGAACGCGAGAAGTCGACAAGTCGCCAAAACAAGAAGTCGAGAAGTCGAGAAGTTCAGAACACGAGAAGTCGAGAAGTCGAGAACGCGAGAAGTCGAGAACGCGAGAATTGGAGAAGTCGAAAACGCGAGAAGTCGAGAAGTCGAGAAGTCGAGAACGCGAGAAGTCGAGAAGTCGAGAACGCGAGAAGTCGAGAAGTCGAGAAGTCGCCAAATCAAACGTGTGCTACACGCCGCATGACAGGAAGGAAGTGCAGCATTTACAACAGAAGAAATTCAACAATAAAGGGGTGTATGTTAACCCTCCTGACAGAACTGTTCCATTAGTTTATGATAATTTATCTCCAATAATGCTAACTAATGACTCATCATCTTTTGGGTTAACAGAACATTTTGGAAACTTGTATTTATTCGAAGTTACTCTTGCAACAATTAGATCTCTTTACTGGTTCCAAAGATGTTTGTTTAAATATACACTCAACAAGATGTAAATATGCTCACTATACTTGTTAATAGAGACACAGGCGCTGGAGACGAATTGAGCCCAATCAGTAAATATACACACTAATTCAGTAATCGAAGACTAATACAGACTTTGTGTGTTAATTTACACAGATGTGGTTTCCGTGTGTGATAAAGTTATTTTATGAGTGTGGACATTCTTTTATTGATTACTGAATGAGGATCCGGTTCTGGCATTCAAGAGGAGAAATTATTAGCTGTCATTTACCTGTTAGAAGTTATTTCGTAGGTACGCAAACCGATAGAGAGCACAAATTTGATCAACTGTAGATATTTTAATACCCGCTGCGCTTTGGAGTGGCAAAATAAAAATATTATGTTTGAAAGAAATTTGCGCTTAGCTGCACCACGTCGTTTATGGTTTTCGCAAAAGTCTTCAGATGTATTTTTATCCAATTTGGCTTAGTAATGAGTTTTACATACTAAATATTAGCCCCTTAAAATCAGTTCGTGGTAGATGTCAGTTCTTTTTTTGACCCACCAGCTTGCGTGGTAGATCGTTCAAATAATAATTTCCAGATATTTTCCTGAAGTTAAGCCAGCCAACCAGTACACGTTTGGTTTAACCGTGCACAATCTCAGTAAACTGAGATATATATCCCGGAATTTCCATGATTTACCATCTTGGATTACCTAGATTGAAAGGTGCTACCTTTTGTTTATTTGTCTACTACAAAGACTAACACGGCTACCCCAAATCATTCTTCTAGATTGAACCGTGCACTGCAAAAAGAGGTTACATGTTTAACATTTCATTTTGAGATGGGTAACATGTTAGGTGCTTCATAACACTACATGTTTCACTCTATATTTGCATGAAATCATGTCTCATATACGTAACGAGGAAGCTAGTTGAGGGCTGTCACATGTTTCACTCGCATTGCCATGTCACCATAACGACCTTAAGAGCTGTTTGAAACATCAAAGCCGATACACGTTCAACCGAGTCGCAAACACGACATGTCTCGAGAAACCTGGGTTACAAAACGGATAGTGATGTCTGATGCATGGAAGTATACACCAGATCGTCTTCACACAGATCTAACCGTAACTCGGAAATACATTGCTACACCGTAAATAAGCTTTACCAGTCTGGAAAAACAACGATATGATTACCGCTGGCTTGCAGACATTTATTTCTGGTCTTTAGCGGTCGTCAAGATATCTGTCGGTATTGAGAATTAACAGGATGATCACTTTAAGTGAATTATTTTGCATCATAATTTAACTCTTTCATTAGGTCTGTGGCATTTTAGGCTTGCCCAAGCCTGGAGAAGGACCATTTCACTCCAAAACACCACCCCACCCCAAAATGTTTTATTCTTTGAGCTGACGGTCTGAAACTCCTCATAATATATCTACAAAAAAAAAATGTCCACACTCATAAAATAACTTTATCACATACGGAAACCACATCTGTGTAAATGAACACAAAGTATGTATTAAAGTCTGCCATTTTAATTAGTCGTCTACTTTGAAGCTTGTCAATAATCTTCAGTTAACTCTGCATAATTTTTCTTTTTTGCATCGTGTAGAACAAACAGAACTCTACAAAATGACTACCATTTCTCCGTGATATCGATGATATATCACCACGGAAACAACTTTTTTATCCTCTCAATATAAAACCCCAGTACAGTTGTTTACGTATCGGGTCTCAATTACATAGGGAGACGTCATAATGTATTCATGCTCATTGGTCACAAAGGTCATTGATGCCGTTTTAAGTAATAACAGGCGGTCCGTGGGAGTGTAGGTTATATCCCATGTCCAGTGAAATTGCCGAATGATAAGCCGCACACACCTCTATGACCGTACACGGCATTGTTGACCTTTGTGCTAGAAAACACGAATACATTATGACGTCTCTCCATGTAATTGAATCCCTGTATATGAAACAACTGCACTGGAGTTTTATATGGAGAGAATTACAAAGCTATTTCAAGCGTGATATATTATCGCTATCAAGGAGAAATGGTAGTCATTTTGTAGAGTTATGTTTGTTCTACACGATGCAAAAAAGAAAAATTATGCAGAGTTAACTGCTGATTATAGTCTTCGATTACTGAATTAGTGTGTACATTTACTGATTGGGCTCAATTCGTCTCCATCGCCTGTGTCTCTATTAATAAGTATAGTGAGCATATTTACATCTTGTTGAGTGTATATTTAAACAAACACCTTTGGCATCGGTAAAGAGATCTAACTGTTGCAAGAGTAACTTCGAATAAATACAAGTTTCCAAAGTCATTAGTTAGCATTATTGGAGATAAATTATCATAAACTAATGGAACAGTTTTGTCAGGAGGGTTAACATACATCCGTTTATTGTTGAATTTCTTCTGTTGTAAATGCTGCACTTCCTTCCTGTCATGCGGCGTGTAGCACACGTTTGATTTGACGACTTCTCGCGTTCTTGACTTCTCGACTTCTCGCGTTCTCGACTTCTCGACTTCTCGCGTTCTCGACTTCTCGACTTCTCGCGTTCTCGACTTCTCGACTTCTCGTTTTGGCGACTTGTCGACTTCTCGACTTCTCGTGTTCTCGACTTCTCGACTTCTCGCGTTTTCGCGTTCTCGACTTCTCGTTTTGGCGACTTGTCGACTTCTCGTGTTCTCGACTTCTCGACTTCTCGCGCTCTCGACTTCTCGTTTTGTCGACTTCTCGACTTTTCGTTTTGGTGACTTCTCGACTTCTCGTTTTGGCGACTTCTCGTTTTGGCGACTTCTCTTCTCGACTTCTTGTCTCGATTTCTCGACTTCTCGCCTCGATTTCTCGACTTCTCGCCTCGATTTCTCGACTTCTCGACTTGTCGAGTTCTCGAGTTATCGCGTTAAATTGGGGC
>JAVTVY010005813.1:0-41360 GCA_036873755.1 Hanleya hanleyi
TTGATTAAAGTTGAAGGTTCCTGTGCAATGTTGATCTTTAGTGTTGAATTGTGACTGAGGTTGCTGATCCTTGTCTGGAATGTAGAGAGCTTTTGCCCTTGGCTTTCTTGGGTCACTTCTGTCTGTGGACACCATACAGCTGAAACACTCAGATATGAAATGCAGCGAGTTAGCAATGTTTAGGATATATCTGTATACATAGAGTAGGAACAAAGATATTCATTATCATTCAAGAGTGATTATTTAGTCAATCTTCATTTTTTTTTTCTTCTTTTTTATAATTTTGTTACATGTATCACTACATCATTTACATACTTACATACATGGGTTATATTGAGGACTATGTACATATATATTCTTGTTTAGATACAATATTCCAAATGCAAAACAAGGACACTGATCACTATGTAAAGAGAGATATAGGTTCTAGTCAAGTCAGTAATACTTATTCTGACACAGTGATCTATTGTAAAGAACATAAATGAATGAAATTGAGAAAGAAATCATGTTGGATAATTAATTCCTGAAAATCGAAAATGAAAAATGTAATGTTGTGTTTCACTTGAAACCCCGGCTGAAAAAGTTTGATGGGAAGACTTGCTGCAGACAAGTCTGACCCTAGCACTTGATTTTCAACCGGTGTCTCAGTAAAAGAGCACAACAGAGAAACTATACTTTTATATTTTGAAAATCCATAAGTGTATATTAAGTTAACATGAATGATTCACATAAATTTTAAGTGTTATTAAACAATTATTTTCTAGGAAAGAATAAACATACATGTAAGTAGTATTCATGTATCCATATACATACATACATACATACATGAGAGTATAAAGTGCAAACCTTACATCCGCAAGATCCTTGGATTTTTCACAACATAAAATAAGTTAGTCATGTTAGTGGGAATTATAACAAACTACATCAATACATCAACATATAATGCAACAACTTGTAAGTAGAAAATAATTATTTACACATTCCCTTTGGTACTCGAATATATGGTTTGTCAAGCCATATGTCGAAATCACCTTACAACTAATCAGGGATGACAAGTCCCAGGCTAGTCCCAAGGCTTTCATATCTTACATGATAATTAGGGGTATACAGATTTCTCCCATCGCAGAGTAGTGTTATGATGGCTCAAATGTTGATCAAAGTTTACTACACTATTAGAATTTACATTCTGTTTATTGTACCAGATGGCCTTCTTTGCAATCACATTTTTGAAAAACATTTTGTTTTTGGGACCTAGTTTTATATGAAATAGGTAAGGAAAATCCCATGAACGGCCGTGACCTGTGATATGGTAACCTGTTTTATCCCAAATTCCCTTAATGAAGTACTCTATTGCCAACCATGGGACTTGGTTTAGGGGGAACCAGCCTGTTTCTTTGACCATTTGAGATGATCGCCAGTATTGTGCTTTGACATAGTACTTGTCTATCCTGTACTCAATTTCTGTAATGTGTATAAAATTAACAAACCTGCCATCTGGCTGTTGGCTCCACTTGACATTATCATTCATGTTAATGAAAGCTACATTTCCCTGAGATTGTTTTGTAAAGAATTTGTTCTGGGCTAAAGGTTTACGCCTCTTCTTACCAGACAATGTTTTGTCAGCATGATATTGTCGACGCAGCTCATCTGGGAGACTTGTATCATGCTCCCAGGTGGAGCCTCTAGTCTTGTCTACCCATTTAATCCTGTAGCACATTCGTCCATTGTAACGTTTTGATGCTAGAATTTTGTCAATTTCAGTCACTAGGAATTTGTTTGGTGTTACCAAGTTGGGATCTTGATTTGTACTTGATCTTGGCATTGTACTGGTACCTTTAGGATGTTGAATGGTTTTAGGTGTTACTCTTGTTTTTGCCTGTTCATTGTTCTTAAGTGCTACTTTTGTTTTTGGCACATGATGGTCTTTTGTTTCTTTTGTTACATTGTTCCGTTTGTCAGTGGTATTTTCGTTTCCATCATTTTCTGATTCTATTTCTTCTGGATTGAGTTCATCATTTGTTTGTGATAAATCTTCAGGCTCATAATTTGGCCTGTTTGCTGGGTCATGAAACTTTTTGAGACGGTTTGCATGAATCATCGATTTCACTTCTTTATCAGTAACTAATATTTACAGCTTGCACAATTCTATACCTATAATGCTAATTCACAATAACCAAACATTAAATAATAATGGAATATACATGTAATTGAGGTACATGTTACATTTTACATGTACATGTCTTATGACTCTAGAATTTTTGACAAGTATGTTCTATGGTCCTTTGACAGTGTGTCTTTTGGAATCAGAAAGGTATCAATTGGTGTTCTCATCTGTCTACCAAACAACATTTGATAAGGGGATAAGCCAGTTGATTGAGTGGCTGGGGTCATGCGGTATGCCATCATAATACCTGGTATATGATCTGGCCAATCAGTTTGGTCGTCCTTGATGTAGGCTCTTAGACCCTGCTCAATGACGCGATTCATTCTTTCACATGTAGCATTGGTTGCAGGATGATATGAACTAGTTTTAGCATGTTTGATGTTGAATAATTCTGTCATGGCTGCTATGAGTTTGGACATGAACTGAGCACCGCGATCGCTGACTAATTTGTCTGGTGACCCATAACGTGTGAGAATTTCTCGATATAAAATGGATGCAACTTCAGTGGCTTCCTGGGTTTTCATAGGAAAACATTCTGGCCATTTGCTGTAAGAATCCACTACAAGGAGTAGATATTTGGAACCATCCGGAGTTTTTGGAAGTGGGCCGAGTATGTCAATATGAAGCCGTGAGAAAGCACGTTCATATGGCAAGGGTTTAAGTGGTGCAGGCTTATCATGAACATTTGTTTTGATCTGTTGACATGTCGTGCATGTACATACATAGGTACACACATCTGTGTACATTTTATCCCAATGATATTTGGATCTTATAGCAGCCTACATTCTTTCTTGACCTTGGTGGCAACCTCCTAGCACTGAGTCATGATAGGCTTGGAGTATATCTTTGCGATTACCTCTAGGAACAGCTATCTGTTTGGTATAAGCATCGGCAGCCTTTTTATTTTTTGTATTAAAGAAATGATACAGAATTCCGTCCTCAATCACATAATGATATGCTTCCGCAACTAAGCGACGACTCTGTTTTGGATCATCCGGTAGATCACCATTTTCTTTGTAGGCAAAGATCGGAGCCAAGTCAGGACACTCGCGTTGTGTGTCCTCCAAAAATGGATTTGAAATTACAATTTCAGTATTGACTTGTGCCACAACAATTGTATCTTTTGGACATGTAGTTGCTAAATGAGCATGTTTCGGTTCCCTATATGTTAGAGTTGCCTCAATTGGCTCATTCTGATTCTCTGTATTGGATAAATATGTGGTTTCTATACTACTCACAATGGTTTCTTCTGTACTTTCAGTTGTGGTTGCTTCATATTCTCTTCTAGACAACCCATCAGCATTTCCATTTTTAGCTCCTGGCTTGTACTGAATTGTGAAATTGTACTCTTGAAGCTCGAGAGCCCATCTGCCTAGTCTACCTTTGTTAGCTTTTATGTTGTTTAACCAAGTGAGGGCAATGTGGTCAGTGAAAACACGAAAGTGAGCATTTGCTATGTATGGACGAAAGGCACGAACTGACTCGACTAGTCCAAGACCTTCTTTCTCTGAGATATGCCATGTCTTTTCACTACCACGCAGGGATCGCCCGCCAAAAGCTATAGCATGTTCATTGCCTTTTTCATCTTTTTGTCCTAAAACATATCCTATTGCACTATCAGACGCATCTGTTGAAATAATGAATTCTTTTTAGAAATCTGGATATGCTAATATAGGGGCTGTGACAAGTGCTTGTTTGAGTGCTTTGAATGAATTTTCAGTGTCATCGGTCCATTTGAATTTAACGTCTTTCTGAAGAAGTTGATTCATGGGGGATGCTATTGAAGCATAATTTTGTACAAATTTGCGATAGTAATTGCATAAACCTAGGAAACTTCGAATCTCTTTCTGTGATTTTGGTCTGGGAAATGATTTAACAGCATGAACTTTGGCTTCATCCACATGAATACCTTGATCACTTAGCACGTGTCCTAGATATGGAACTTGGCGCTGTGCAAATGCACATTTTGGCGGTTGTAATTTAAGATTTGCTTCCCGTAAGCGAGAGAAAATTTGTCCAAGATGGACCATGTGTTCATCTAATGTGTTTGAATGGCAGAGAATATCATCTATATAGCATAGGGTGTGAAGATAAGTAAGGCCGGCAAGGACCTGTGACATCATGAGACTGAAGCTCGCGGGCGAATTTCTCATTCCGAAAGGAAGAACTCGGAATTGGAACCTTCCCTGATCCGTCGTAAACGCGGTTTTTGGTTTCGTGTCTTCATGTAGTGGAATTTGCCAAAAACCACTTGCCAGGTCAAGAACAGAAAATATTTTAGACTTTGCCTGTGCTACAGAGTCGATAGCATCTGATAACAATGGGAGGGGAAAAGAAATTGGTTCTGTGATCGCATTCAGCTTGCGATAGTCTACTGCAAATCTATATTTTCCATTTTTCTTTTTCACAAGCACTACAGGGGATGACCATTCAGATAGTGATGGTTCAACTATGTTATTTTCCAGCATTTCTTTCACTAATTCATCACACCGCTGTTTTGTCTGGGGGCTTTGTCGGTATGGACGTGAATAAATCGGTTTTTCTGTTTTAGTGAAAATTCTGTGATAATGAGCACTAGCTTTGCCTAATTCACTCATATCTTTGGCAAAAACATCACGGTTACGACCAAGAAATGCTAAAAATGAATCCTTTTGTTCCGGTGTAAGTATGGAATCGTCTAGTGTTATTCCTAGGTCTCGTGCTAGGTTAGCATAGCAAGCATCACTTTTCGTGTCTCCTCCCATGAAATTTACATCAGCGGAGTTGTTTGACGTATTCTCTTGTTTCATTGTTGTAATAGAGTCTGGTGTAACTACGTGAAATGTGGCAATTGTTGCATGCTTCTCGAGATAGACAGGAAGGTTGGATGGGTTCATTACTTTGTAAATAGCCATTTTGTTCCTAACTTTTGCGACAGTGCGTGCACCTGCAATGCTATATTTTGCTGAAAGTGACTCTATTGGTTCCAATAAGATCAAATTTCCATCACCTGCTTCAGGTACATATACAGGAAAATTTATTTCACGCTTTGGCTTAACTAGAATAATGTCTGTTGTTTTGGCACTCCCAGATTCTTTATGTCCATATGTTTTATTGTTTGTTTCAGTCGCCATGGAAATGTTAAACTGACCATTGCAAAGCAATAGTTTGTTCCTTTTAAAATCAATGTTTGCATCATATTTCATTAGGAAATCCTCTCCTAAAATTACATCTTTGTGTAATGTTTTAAATACATAAAATTCTCCATTGAGCTCTTCAAGATCTTCAAATTGAATTGGTAAATTCACTACGCCTAACACAGAATGAACTTCACCACAAACACCTGTAATGGCTCGTAAATTACATGTATTAGCGACTGCATTTGGGTAGGCTTTCTGCAAACACCGTTGTGAAATGCAAGAGATGCTGGCCCCTGTGTCGACTAAAGCATGTGTTTTTAACTTGCCAACCTTGATATGCACTGAGCTTTTCTCAAGGGGTGTTGTGAGAGAAATGTTAGGTCTCACTTGACAATGTATGCTATTGTAAGCTCTACCAACTTTTTGACAGTTGTGTTTGTTGCACTTCCAGCTGGCCATTTTACTGTTTAAGTTTTATAAATCAGTTTTGAATTTCCAAGACAAGATAGATAAAACAAGCTAGTTAGTAAATCATATGGCGATTATACTTACTCTTGGTGTTTGTCACTCTTTCTTGGTACTCAGGCTCCTTAGCTGGTTCTGTCAGTCATCAAAGGCGGCTTAAATTATTTCATCTTCGTCTAATTTTTCTTCTGTTGTTTTTTCTTGGGATGTTCACCATTCGTTGTATATTCCGATGACAGCATACATTCCAGTATGAAATCTCTTAGTTTGGGGAGCTAAGAGCAGTTGTACTGGGAAAGTCTGTCAATCTAAGAAGATTACAGGCCGGAGTTCTCACCATCTATAACCAGGTTGGCTCACTGGTTATCACATTAATAAGTAAGTCATAGTCCATGTTAAGTATAAACACAACCTAGCTTTATTTACCCTAATCTAATTATCTAACTCTGACGTAATATTAATTCCAATTAACACAATTATACAGCACTTCCAGTTATTACAGAAACTATATGTTAGTACATATAGCAATCTACATTTACAAGTGTTACCTATATAACCTACATCTATGAACTGCCTTGGCGCTGCAAATTCGCATGCCAAGATGAATTCTAAAAGTGAACTGACTTGGTTTCATACTGACCAATATTTATACCCATAATAGTTTTAGTGAAATCCATAGGTAGACATTCTTAACAATCACAAACACACTTTTAACAATTGTCCAAGTAATCCTAAAGTCTTGTCATGTCTGCCAGCTTTCCTGTTCATTCAGTATGACATCTCCAATAACAGTAGGGAGTCTGACCTAATAACAACAAAGGATTATCTTAGACTAAAATGACAGTCTGACTACAATTGACACCGAACTCCTGTCTTTGCACCAGCTGGTCAGAACTCACTACATGTAACTGAATGTCAACTTAAGAGTTATGAACTAATCAAACTGTTATCAAAACATCTTATTACAAAAGTAAATACTCATAGCATTAAATCCTAGTTATAACATGTGATACATAATATTGAGTGTATACATTTATCTCCACATTTATCAGTAACTAATATTTACAGCTTGCACAATTCTATACCTATAATGCTAATTCACAATAACCAAACATTAAATAATAATGGAATATACATGTAATTGAGGTACATGTTACATTTTACATGTACATGTCTTATGGCTCTGTTATAATATAAAGCATGGGGTTATATATAGAGACCGAACATTTCGACACGTCACCGTAATACCACCGTCCACACCCCCCAAAACTCTTGTTTTGCGGGCCTGTGACACAGAGTAAACTGCAAATAAAGCATGGTATTCTATGGTGGTCTGCTGCGATCATATCTAGGTCCAGTGACATCACACTGTTTTAATACATATATTTCAAACTGTGTATGCACTTTCCAATAAATTGATTCAAGCTTACGGTGTGTACACTTGAGTTTCAACACAGACTCACTGTTCCAAACTGCATGTTTCACCAAAATATGCGAGATGGTAACTCATACGCGTCAAGTCAATTTGAATGTTGCATTTAATTTCTCCGATTTTGGTGAAACATGCACACTGGAACAGTGAGTCTGTGTTGAAACTCCAGTATACATACCGTAAGCTTGAAATCAGCATTGGAAAGTGCACAGTTTGAAATATATGTATTAAGACAGTGTGACATCACCAGACCTAGATATGATTTCAACAGACCACCATAGAATACCATGCTTTATTTGCAGTTTACTCTGTGTAATAAAATCGTAAAAAATTACAATAAATATTTTCTGACACTGTTCGCAATGGTAAATATTTCATTTGATGGAAACTTTACCTGAGGGTTTACGATCACTTTAAAATTCGGCAGACAATGAAGGGAAATTATTCTTTATAAAGTGATTGTAAACCCCCAAGTACATGTATAGTTTCTATCAACATGATCAAATGAAAGACCATTGCAAACAGTGTAGGAAAATATTTATTGTAATTTTGTACGATTTTATTACACAGAGTAAACTGCAAATGAAGCATGGTATTCTATGGTGGTCTGTTGCAATCATATTTAGGTCCAGTGACGTCACACTACCTTAATACATATATTTCAAACTTTGTATGCACTTTCCAATGCTTGATTCAAGCTTAAGGTGTGTATACTTTGAGTTTCAACACAGACTCACTGTTCCAATGTGCATGTTTCACCAAAATCTGGAAAATTAAATGCAAGATTCAAATTGAATTGACACTTATGAATTACCATCTCCTACATGTAGTTTTTGTGTGAAACAAAAAAATTTCACAGGTAAATTTTCTGTTATTAAGCTAAAACTTACCTCACTTCCACTCTTTGCATTTCTTGTCTACATGAAATACCACAGTAAGAATTTAAATGACACAGTTATCTCCCCTGCTAGTCACCTGATAGCATAGCTACCCACAATTCTACTTCCTTCTTGTTCCACTGCGATACATGGTCTGGATGTATCATAGCGGGGAGGATGGGCAGGCATCACTGGAAGTGAGGTAAGTTTTAGCTTAATAACAGAAAATTTACCTGTGAATTTTTTTTGTTATTTGTGCTGAAAACTTACCTCACTTCCACTCTTTGCATAGAGTGCCACCGTAAGGTAGGTGGGCAAACTGATACAATCCGTGGTTAGTGATAAATGCCATACATAGTGACTAGTACAGAGTAGAAATCATAGATCTTCTACCTCACAGAGGATCCATGAGAACATACAACAGTTATAACCTGTATGCCTATGGTACACAGGGAACCTCTGTTGCTACTCTGACTTCAAGGCTGAGATGCAAGATACGCCCCCCCCCCTTTTTTTCGAAAGGGGGCGAGAGAAAAAAAGCACTCACCCGCAAGCAGTTACAACTGTACGCCCGGACTTTTGTAGCTATATTGCTGGCCTCGGTCCCCCTGACACCCGCTGTGTGGTCACAAGTGGGCCGATGGAATAGAGGTCGTTACATGCCAACGTCATGTCCCGGAGATAGTAGGAGGCAAATGTCGTGTTTGACCTCCAGTAGCACGCCCTCATAATGTCTGTCACCGATCTGTTGGTCCATAGAGGCCATGATCAGGCCTCGAAATTTCAAAAATTTGCGTAACCCAAAAATAGTTCTGGGTCACGATGTTCACGTAACCTATTGTTCGGTTACGTAGGACTAGGTTGCGTAACCCATTGGTTACGTAAACAGGTTAGCCAAAAAAATTTCTGGAACTGAAGAAATTGTGTATTATATATATATTATTACAATAAAATACAAAATTGTTTTGAGAGTCCTTGAAACAGCAGCTGACGGCAATATTCTCAAACTGCGATGTAACATGTGCAACTTTTTCGTCAGAAATTCAGCAAGAAGCACCCAGGCATGGAATAAAAGGGACGGTGTTGAAAAAAATAAAATGTGAAATGTGTAGAAAGTAAAACAAAAGCAGACAAAACTTTTCTAAAGTCATCGTGAAATGACCACTTCTGGAATGTTTTTATGTTCACAGAGTCAATTTTCGCTTTTGAGCCGTTTTGCATATCGAACCTGCGGTCCGTAGGATCCGTAGATGAGAAATTCGATTTCCATCCACTTCCGTGTGCTTGCTGTCACGCTGTAGAATTGACCCACATTTGATTGGATGAATTAAGGCTTTGTATGTTGGGAGTTGTGTCCCCTTGATATCGCATGCTTCCGTTTTTATGCGCCATCAGAATGTCAGTTTTTTTCGTTTCGAACCTCCGTGTTTTTATTTCTTTCTGATGCAAAATCACACGTTCATGATACTAATTCCATAATAAAGACGTGTATAAACTCCGAAGCATGATTCGAAGATACCATAGAGGAGAAATATAGACCGGTAAGGCAACGATTGATGACTGTCACTGGGCCGGTCGCCCAGACATTTTCAATGGCACTCGTCATACCGTAGCGCAAGTTGATTTTTTTACGTAACCGATTATTCGTTCTGCAGAATTTACAACCACGTAACCGACACGTAACCGATCGCTTCGGTTACGCCAAATTTCGAGGGCTGCATGATGCCGCTAGAGCTCTAATCTCGTGACCCGAAACGTTTACAAGCGCGGCTTGCCTATCAGTAGCCGTGGAGTACGCTAGCCGAATCGTATATTTGAGCCAACTCGAGATAGTGTTTTTACTTATTTCTTGTTTGGCTTTAGGATCGAAAGGGATAAACAAACGCCTCCTTCCCGCTCTGATCTCCTCTGTACGATTCAGGTAACACGCAAGAGCCCGAACCGGACACATTAACATGTCTGATTCAAGACCGGACGAAAGGAAATCAGATAAGGCTGGAATTGTGAACTCTCGAGATATGGAATCGTAGAGGGCTTGATTCTTAGCCACAAACTCAGGAACCGTTGTGAGAACTACCTTGCTCCAGTCCCTAGAGTGTCTGATGTTCCTTTGATCGAGCGCATGCAGCTCGGACACTCTAGCTGCCGAAGCCAGAGCCAACAAAAACGAAGTTTTGTATGATAACATTTTCAGCTCAATAGCCTCTATTGGCTCGAAAGGTGGCTTCCCTAATTGCCGAAGTACTAATTACAAGCGTCTAGTCCGTCATTCATAATCCAGCCGTCGTCCATTAGAGAATATCCGCGTCCATAATCCAAAGGAATATATTCCATTTCCATATAACAGTATTGTACCAATTCAAAAAGACAATCATAGTATACATAAACATAGGCTTGTTTCCTGCAACAGAGAAGCGGTCAACAGTTTTCAATGATGCCGGCAAGACATCATGATGTTCCAAAAATATCAAATCCGTATCGCTGATCAGTATTCTTAATCCATAATATTCGTTGTAAAGTCGTCATCTAAAGAATGATGTATCTCAGTCACCCTTTGATTGTGACTGTTCATATGAGTACCATGAGGATCTTGAAGTACATGGGTTCATACGGCCCCTAGCCCGGGTTAAGCGGAATTAGACACAAGTTACGAAACGTAGCGCCATAGATCTTGCACGCTACGTTCGTATTTTGCTATCAGCATGCGATATGTATCGCCAAATTTGAAAACTTTGAGTGGAGGCGCTTGGTGGAATAGCCCTGTTTTATAAGTTTCTGCAACAATGTTTTGTGACGTTGATTAAAATCATCACATTTAACACAGGATCTAGCAAATGCTACTAAGCGAGATATGTATACGCCATATGCAGGTCCACTGGAATATTACTATCCAGAAAGGGATAGTTTACGATGTCGAAATTGTAATCATCTCTTTTGTCATAAAGTCGACGAGAGAGAATGCCCGCTTCATTTTTATAGAGATAGAGATCTAAATAAGATGCTAAGTCCCACTTAGGTAATTTCGGAACAGCCGACTGACCAGTTATCTTGTATGACTTGATTAGTGCAGATAAGTTTGGATCAGTCGAGGGATTAATCCCAGTACCCAGTAGAATAGGTTGAGCAATAGCCGCTCTATAACCTTCTACCGTAGCGGGCACCAGGCCCCTATCCCTGAACAAGTGCAATAGGAACTCTGCTACTTCCGGGATAGTGGCGCAGGATGGATTGATATCCCTCTCTCCACACCAAAGATCGAAGATTGCCCACTTTGAGTTGTATACAGCGGAAGAGGACGGTCGAATTGATTGTGCCATTCGGCGCCCAACCTCCGCTGAAAATCCCGCCTGAGCAAAGTGCTTCTTGAGCACTTGCACACGTGGTAGTGGAACAGTCCTGGTTGGCTGTGAAATATCGACGTTCCGGGCTGGCGCAATAGATTGTGCCATACCGGAAGCTGTCGTGGTACATCTACCAGAAGATCCAGAAGGTCCGGGAACCACGGCCTTGCTGGCCACCACGGAACAATCAGGTAAACGACACATGTGTGCTCGTGGATCTTCTGGAGTACCTTCGCTAGGATAGCTGGGGGAGGGAACGCATATGCTACCATCCTTGACCAGTCCTGCGATAGTGCGTCCACTGCATATGCCGACGGATCCGGGACCGGCGACATGAACAGGGGCAGTAGATTGTTGCGCCGAGTGGCGAACAGATCTATGTGTGGCATCTCCCAGACCTGAGCTATTTGCTTTAGTATGTCTGGGTGAAGTTGCCACTCCATGGGAATTATCTGATTCCGTCGTGAAAGCGAATCCGCTAAGACGTTCAGTACCCCCGGGATGTGCCTGGCCAACACTGATATGTTTTTGTCCCAACACAGACCGAAAAAGATTTCCGCTTGGCTTTGTAATTGCGGAGATCTCGTCCCCCCCTGCTTGTTGATATAGGCCACAACTGTTGTGTTGTCCGTCGCAACTAGCAGGTTCTTGTTGGTCAATACGCTCACCCACGTGCGGATGGCATGTGTCACTGCCATAAACTCCAACATGTTTATATGGTACGAGCGTTCCTCGATTGTCCATAACCCGGATGTCGACTTAGACTCGAGGTGGGCTCCCCATCCTTCCATAGATGCGTCCGTGAACAGGTGATGTGACGGACGAAACGGAAGTAGGGACACACCTGGCATAACGTTGAGTGGATCCAGCCACCATAGGAGGCATTGTTTGACTAGCGGTGTTACAGGTATCCACGGATTCAACTGCCTTTCGACCCATTGATGATTGAAGTAAATCATTAAGGGCCGAAGCTGCAACCGCCCTCTTGGGGTTACGTCCTGTGTTGACGTCAAGAGGCCGATTATCGCAGCAAAGTGTAAAGCCCTGGCCTGAGATAACTTGAGGAACTGAGGTATCTTCGTTGTTATCTTTAGCCATCGATCTTCTGGGGGTTTGGCGAGAGCTCGTAGCGTATCGTATTCCACCCCCAGAAATTTGCGCCTTTGCGAAGGAGTCAGCTCTGATTTCTCTTCGTGTGGGATGTATCCCAGAGAAATCAATATCCTTAAGACAAACTGGGTGTCTAGGATTAACTGCTCCTTGCAGGCATTCCTTAGCAGGGAGTCGTCGATATAAAAGTGGTACTTTATACCTAGACTGTGCAGGAATTGCGCCACTGGTGTAAACACTCGTGTAAACACCCAAGGGGAAGTGGACAGGCCGAACGGAAGCACTTGAATTTGGAAGCGTCGTTTGCCGACCATGAATCTCAAGTATTTCCTGTCCCCCAGATGTATCGGGATATGCAGTTATGCATCCCTTAAATCCAGAGAAGTCAGCCATTCTCCTTGCCTGAGTACTGTCCGGATAGACCGGAAGGACTCCATGCGGAAGTGTGGCGGTGGAGTGAGGTAGTCCTTGTTGAGGCGCTTTAGGTTTATAACCATGCGCATTTCGGACGTGTCTTTCTTGGGGACCAGAAAGACCGGCGAATAGAACCCGGGTGACGTGTCCCAAACCGGAAGCTCTATTACAGCTGCCTTCTCCATCAGCTTGTCCACAGAGGACTGTATTGCTGATAGATGACCCGTTCGTAATGGTATACGAGACGGAAGGGGATGAGCAGTCAAGGGAGGAAGCGTGTCGAACAATAGGCGATAGCCGTATCTGATCGTTCGAATGACCCACGCTTCCATCCCGATCCTTATCCAGTTCCTCCAAAACAACTGCAGCCTTCCCCCTACCGGAAGGTCTAGTTGCTGGGGAACTGGAAACGTTATGTCTCGGTGTTCCCGCCATACCGGAAGTCACCTGGTATGGCCCGAGACATCAGGTATTCTTCTTCGACTGCTTAGATTTCCCCTTACCCTGCTTCTTATGGCCATAGGTAGATACTCTAGGCTCTAAAGAAGCAGGCGCTTGGCTTTGCTGTTGGCCGGAAGCACCCTTATTAGCCTTGGAACTAGGTGGGTTCTTCTTAGCCTTCTTCGACTTTGGACCCAGACCGGAAGCCATTGGTCTCTTAGTCGAAGCACCGGAAGCAACCGACCTGTCATGTTCAATACGATCCATTTCAGGTCGGACTTCGGCAACAGCATCACCAAACAGTAAAGAAGAAGCCGTAGATCTTTCTAGTAGACTTCTCTTTACAGCTTCCGGTGTGTACCCATGCATATGAGGAATGAAGGCCTTTCTCCTCAAATACACAAGCATAGAAGATAAGTAGGCATTATGTACCAATAAATCTTCTACAGCACCGGAAGCAATCTTCTGGTAGTCAAGAACGAGGTTAATACCCTCCTGTAACTGCTCTTGACTTTCCGCGCCCGACAGCGAAAACAAACCATCCTTTATGGCTTTAAGAAACCAGTCCAGGTGATTCGTAATCGCCACTCCTTGTCGAGCAGTTTCCTCAAGTACTGCGGCCTGTTTGTTCGTGCAAGGAACATCGGGATTACTAGGCACTTTAGTATTACTAGGACATAAATACTGAAAGTCGCCGTTCACCTCTGCAGACCGGAAGCTAAACGGTGAGTTATGTACGCCGTAACTTCGTATGTTTGGCTTCTGTACTGGAAACGGACCAGAAGATCATGCAGGGCGGAAGCGAGCTTTTGGTCTCGACCTTATAGCACGTTCCTCCTGCGTAGCGGGTTCTGCTAAAGTTCTATGGAACAAATGGCAAATAGAATGAATAGCAGTTGAGGCCGGAAGCGTGGTAGCCGACCTCGTAACCCGGTTTGACTCTCCTGATTCAGTTTCAATATCCCCCGCATGTGGGACCGGAAGCTGCATATCAGGAATTAAGTCATAGATGCCAGAAATAAGTTCATAATATTTCCTAGCATCCGGATCAGTATTGGTAGGTTCATTTAATTCAGATCTACCGTACTGGTCCCTATCCACTTCCATAGCTTCCGGGGCTTCCTGCCAGGAGGGAGTATTGGAAGGGATAGTCCTCGACAAATTAGCTTCCGGTTTCCTAGACTGTTCAGTCAAAACCGGAAGCAGTGGCGTACTACTTCGGAATTGACTGGTCATCATCTCTCTCAATTCCTTCATTTCCTCACGTTGCTGTTCCATACCGCGCAGTATGGCAGCCAATGTGGGATCAGTCACTTGAGAGTGGACCGGAAGCAAGGCCTGACGAGGTGTGTTCACACTCAAGGACCCTCCAGCTGGACGTGAGCACGGCCACTGTAAAGGTCGGTGAACTGGCATACGAGGTCGTAAACCGGAAGCACGTATAGGAGGACGCATCATACGTAATAATCCCGGTCCCGTACCATGAACACCCCCGGAAGCAGATATCTGACCTAAGCCACGCAAGGGCGAAGGTAGACCAGCAACCGGATGCCGCATAATTTGACCTGATTGAAAGGGTTCTTGATAACGCAACTCAGAGACAGGCAAAAAATTTGACATATCATAGGTACCTGTATACATACCATACTGCCGTTGTTGCGGGAACCTTAATCTCTGGTGGCCCAGAAGGCTCGTAGATACAAACGTCTCGGCAGGGGGACGAGGAAGGCCACCAGAGTAACCGGAAGCAGGTTGGGAAAATTCAGACAAACCGGAAGCAACAGTTAAAGGCATAACTGAGCGACCGGGAAGTCCAGGCCTCGACAGCGTCGAGGAAGGTATTTTCCCAACCCCGGACCCAAATGAAAACTTAACATTAGGCCCCTCACTAGTGCTGCCTAAGTTTTCGTAGTCATAAGATGACTCCGATCGAGAGATCGGAATCCCCTGGCTTTCCCACGCTAAGCCTGGGTCCGTCACCGATTTCCCTTCATCGTCGTATCCAGGCATGCCAGGCGTCCGCTCAATTGGAATCTCCACATCCACAGTCGTCGTAGTACCAGATTCCATATCTTCGATTACTCCTTCCACCTGTACCAACCGGGTCGATCCCTTACCTGATTGACCCCTCGCCTGGTCTGAAATGGAAGAATCGTGAGCGGGGGGGGGGCGTTTGTTTACCTTTATTTACGTTCAATAGGCTGACTAGAGAAGACCCAGCTACAGAACTAACAAGCCCCCTAGACTCCTCGCCTACGCTAGTACGAGGAGACTGTGCTACATATGTCTCGTTGGCGAGATCGGTAGGCCTAACGACATTATTTCCCTCGTTAGCTGCCAGAGAACCGGCTAGATACACCTGGAATATGCCGGGCGCCCACACAATACACTCTTCACAGGCCGTGTCCCATGTACAGATTCTTCCCTGGCGGCATGGCGGACACGTTGAGTGAAGGTCATAACTAAGCTTGTCACCTCCACAAGACATGCATGACATTTGAGACATATTTTGAGCCATTTTTACGCTGATAACTTATAGAATACTTCCCAAAGGACTTCTTGCAGGAAATCAGACGTCTGAGGTAATCCAACTGTGAGTAGTTTCGCTAGAAAAGGCACTTTTTCACGGAGTTGACAATGTTTACTTCCAGCCCTACGAAGCAGTAGAACAAGAAGGAAGTAGAATTGTGGGTAGCTATGCTATCAGGTGACTAGCAGGGGAGATAACTGTGTCATTTAAATTCTTACTGTGGTATTTCATGTAGACAAGAAATGCAAAGAGTGGAAGTGAGGTAAGTTTTCAGCGCAAATACCATGCATATTGGAACAGTGAGTCTGTGTTGAAACTCAAAGTATACACACCTTTTAAAAGCTTGAATCAAGCATTGGAAAGTGCATACAAAGTTTGAAATATATGTATTAAAGCAGTGTGACGTCACTGGACCTAAATATGATTGCAACAGACCACCATAGAATACCATGCTTCATTTGCAGTTTACTCTGTGTAATAAAATCGTAAAAAATTACAAAAAAATATTTTCCTACACTGTTTGCAATGGTCTTTCATCTAATGGAAACTTTGCTTGAGGGTCTACGATCACTTTAAATATATCATACATTGTAGATTAATGTTGTAGAACAGCCGAATATTTTCTTAAATAATTTTTACTGGGGTGAGGTCTTGTAATTGTGTAATCGCTCCCATTTTGTGATTATTTTTTGGGGGCAGGGGGGAGGTGAGAACTCAGCCAGACAATCTGTGACAAATTATCTGCTGTGTGGCCGAAGGGTCATAAGAAACTTTGGCTACATTTCTGGTGACATCATCTCACCAATAACAGATAATATACTTGGCCAATAATGTCTAACATGGGGAAGAAGTGGGGTTTCAAGGAAGGTTCAAAGAAGAAACCAATGGGGTGTAGATTCTATATCACTGGATATATAATACATGTAATAACAGTAGTTTTGTGCGTTTCCGAATCACGGAGGGGTTGTGAATCACTTTCCTGATGAACGCCTGATATTTCTTGCAATAAACAATGTATAACTGTAAATCTTTTCTAGGTTTATTGAAACATCTGCTTCTGTGGACTTTGATAAATGTCAAACAACCGACCTACGGTGTTTGTTTCTCAGTCAATTCGGCAAGGAAATGCTTCTGGTATTACACAATGGCAAATTGACGCGGATTAAAAAAAAAAAAACGTGTGTGATTTCTTCATTGATAAATCTACGATAAATAAGGTGGGTTTGAGTGGTAATTTCAGTATTTATTTCAGTGATAGAATCATATTAATGGTCAAGTAAAGTATCTAATGATTTGCAATAAATTTTAACTCACCAGCATTGTAGCATAATGCCGCAGTAGAGATGTCAATTCCGGATCAACGAAATATGCGACGTTTATTCTACGTGATTACGTGATGGAACACGGACAAATTACTTTGCCCTCCAACATCTTGTGTTAGAATAATAATTTTAAGTCACAGAACTGGATGATCTTCACCCCCCCCCCCCTCCAACAAAGTCAGAAGCTAAATTAGAGAGTTAAATTTATATATTGTAATCTTGAAGATGCCAGTCAAATTCATTCTGCTGTCCGAAACGCGATGGAAACATGGGTGAAACTTTCTTAGAAATTTTAATCTGAATTTGATACAGTATAAGAGAGGAATCCATATCAGGTCCCATGGGAAAACATTTTTTACAGGTTTCTACTGAACCAGGTCTCATCCGTGTGTATGATCATGGTTCGAACTATGAAATGCTGCGAGAATTAATTTAATTAGTGAGGATAATTAATTCAATTAGTGAGGATATAATTGCCGTATTTGGCATGGTCAAATAGATCAAGCCGTCGTTTGTCTCTGAAGAATTTCTGCCTCAGTAATGGCAATCCAACGAAGTCCAGGCATTTTATACATGATTTTTTACCTATTGGGATACCGGTGATAGATGGCCGCTCAGGCTGATAATACAACTCTGTTCTCAGTGGCTATAACGACCACTAGACAGCGTGATCCACTTCCCACCAAAATAATTCGCAACTGCCCGCGCTGGTGCACTGAGACGGACGTATATTGTCTAATTGATACACAAGCATGACAAGCTTGATTAGAGTTTTTTTAACAGATACAATTATCGACCACAGATTTTCGTAGAAAATAAGACCGAGAATCACTCTCAACTCTTAATAAAACGAGCGCCAGTAGTCTAGACGCAAAAAGTGATTCGAAACTCCCGTATTAACTGATTAACTGTATGTCCAAACTTACTATTTTTTCTGGACAATTCACTCTCGGACACAACAGTTCGTATACAGCCGTGTCTTCATGGTGATGAAGACTTCCCGCGGACTTAGTGTGAAAATCCTCTTTGTCGGGATCCCTACCATCGTATATGTCATCTTGATTCTCGCTAGTTTCTGTCTCAGCATCATTCGTCGAAGTCGATGGGGGTTCAGTTTCCGTTTGCAGTGTGTCGTCCGTCGTCATACCTTCCCTCTCACTATTTGAATCTTTATCCACGGGGTCGTCAATAACATCATATTCATCGATTACCGATGTAAATGTTTTCTCATTTCCTTGGGAGTCCATATCGAATTCATCAATGTTTAAATGTTTGAGAATGCGAAAAATGGGCAGACATTTCGCGCCTACATTCCGGAAGTGCGCGCTGCAACAAAATCATTCTAAAATGCACACTCGTAAAACTTCAAAATCGGAAGCGGACAGCGGCGAACATAATGTTTACAATTTGATATGGTGCAAACACTGAACGCCTATATTTCGACGAGAGATCAATCATAACTAGCATAAGTTAGAATCGTACACCAACAAAACAGCTGAGTCTGTACATATACATGACGTAGATAGCTTTGCGATGCTGTTGCCTTGGGTGGTGAAGATGTATTTAGGGATCATTTACTGTGTGATTTATATCGCACAGTATCAACAGTTCAATCAAATGACCAGCAGGAATATATCTCGCTGTTAAGCGAAGGGGACCGATAATTGTACGCATGAGTTTCTTATGACGCATGACTCAAAATCAAACCACTAAAGCGGACACATGACCCGTCCAAGCCCGTAGCCAAGGGAGGTTTTCTGGGTTCCAGCGAACCCCCCTTTCGGAAATATTTTATATTTTTCTCATATAAATGCCCTTTTCAAACTGAAGAAAACCCTTTATTTGCCCCTTTTCCCATACAGCAAACCCCTTGATGTGCCCTTTTGGAGTGAAGGCGAACCACCCCTCAGTAAATCCTGGCTACGGCCCTGCCGTCGACCGGCAAAATATTCACTACGGATCCCAATTTATGTCGAGTGTACTGGTAATCATGTTATGACTCATGGAATATAACATCACAAAGTATTAAGGGAAGTAAACTTGCATGGGCTTTGACCTGTTTTACGACCCTGACAAAATCAGTAAATAAAAGTAATTACCGTAATTGAATTAAACGTGTCGCATGTATGAGTTACATAGTTCCAGTGATGTCATAGTTCGGCAGTTGAAAATCACCGGCCCTCTGATGTCAGTGAAAACAACCCATCATTTTGTAATCTGATGTATATTCCTATGTCTTTGAGAAAAGATTGAGAATAAAATCAATTCAAAATCAATTTGAATTGAGTTGAGGAGAGGTAATCCAGTTCAGTTCATTGTATCACTCGACTATGACCTATGGCAGTACAAAGTATGGCAGAATAAAAGAAAATAATATGAATACACGTGTAAACAAGTAATTGTAGGCGATTAAGCCTATGTTGGGTAGTGCTCATTCTCATGGCATCCAGTGGCGTCGGAAGCGAGGGAGCCCCCCATTGATTTTGGAGGGGGTGAGTGGGAGGGTGAAATATCTCTCCCCCCACACTTTTCGGCACTCCTAACTGACCATGTCCCCACATAAAAATTACAGATAAAGTGCCAGGACGTGTAGTGGTGGGTTATAGGCCTGTTTTGTTTGTGGAAAACCAGGAAAGTCAAATGGAGTCCGGCACATTCTTCAATATGGATGCGTGTTTATGTGAAATGAATGTGAAAATAGAACCATAAATCTATATACATTGTGTTCAGATTTATTTCCGGGAAAACGCGTAAAACGCATCTCCGGCAACCCGAGACCCTGGAGCTTCCGGGGCCTAGGCGGTCCCTGGTCCCTCGCCTGTCAGGCTGTGAGGATCACTTGTTTTAGCTTTGTGTAAATGAATCGGTATCATATTGATTCTATAATGTTCCATGATGTAAAGATCATCGGTTTTTTATGTCTTAAATATAACTAGAAAGTCAAATGGATGCAGGCATGAAGTATGATTTTTTTTAATATTGATGCGTACTTATAAATGCGAAACAAACGTGAAAATAGAACCATAAATCTGCATACATTATGTTCGAATTTATTTCCGAGAAAACGCTTAGAACGCAACTCCGGAGATCTGGGACATCGGAGCTTCCGGGACCTAGGCGGCCCCTGGGCCGTCGCCTGTTGGGCTGTGAGGATTTCCTTGTTTTATGATATCTTTGTGTGAATGAATCGTATCGGTATATTGGTTTCCCTTCCAGGAACTAAAAGTCATCGTTTTGTATGTTTTAAATATAACTAGAAAGTCAAATGGATGCAGGCATGGGGTGCGATGTTTTCAATATCGATGCGTGCTTATAACTGCGGAAAAAATCGTGAAAATAGAACCATAAATCTGCAAGCAGTATGATCAGTTTTATTTCCGAGAAAACGCTCAGAACGTATCTCCGGCGATCTACGACCTCAGAGATTCCGGGTCCTACACGTGATAGTGCCCCCCCCCCGCCTTTCAATTACGTTCCTACGCCACTGGCATCAGTTTTACCGACGGTTTGGAGGTTACAAACTCTGACGTTGGGAGATTGAGTAGTGCCCAGCAGGATCCGATTCGAAAAGTTCAAATTATATCCCCTGGGAAATAACTCTGACCTTGTGGTTGGACTTGTCCAACGTCACTCCGAACAACTTGGCGAATGAAGGTCTTTGAGCTAACCTGGAAATTCTCCATCTCCATCTCGAAAAGGATCGTTCTTATGACGAGTTGTACTTGGATGTTGTACACCCATCTTTGGCAGAAAAGTTGCCGGATGCAGGTTTGTTGACATACCGTAATATGACAAGTTTCAGACTACACTGTCATGGTATTGTACTGTATTATCAGACATTGTGGATGTTTCTAGAATATAGAACTGACGCAATCTTGTATTATGTGGGTCAGGTACTTGGAGCTTTCTGGAAGACTACTGTAAATTGTATCTAGGCCAGATGATACGATAATAATGTGTAGTCTAGAAGCTTCTTGAATTGGTAGAATGATCTGGAATGACTCAGATTATAAATAGCGCTCTGTCAGTCATTCAGCTGGGAATTCAAACTGGGTTTTATGTGGGTCTCTTATCATGCTTATACTGTGTTACAATCTGGATTTTACCTTTGCCTGTAAATACGGACTGCTGGATTACTTACTCCTGTGTATTGATTGTTGGCTGCTGCATGGTCTACGCTATTTGTTGACACCATCGGGTCGATATTGGAGATTTACTGGGACTGTGTATAACTGAGCAGTGTTGGATTTCCATTATACAGAAGAGTGATTTTTGCGCGTCAACAAGGACTGTAAAGTGCACACTGGTATAGCATTGGACAGTAAGACTATATTTCACACATTTATTTGTTGTATTAACCTTACTTAAATTGTATATGATTTTAGTATTTTAAATAAATATTTGATTGTTAATCCTTGACTTCGCACATCTTTCTGTTTCGTTTTATTAACAGCACCCATATTTATTTTGTGATAAAACTAGTCACATGATCTGTTCAAGTCACATGACCTGGTAATAATCCAATGAGAAGTCGATGTCCTTCGAAGGATATCTGCCACAGGAGATCCCAGAGAAGTTGCTAATGAACACATTGCTAATCTAGATTAGCACTGTCAATTACCCCATATGGAAGCTCTATGACACTCATTTGCAATCTTCCTTATCGGAGGACTGGCTAGATTATCAGTGATCCTGGAAAGAAACCAACCCCTATTACGCCTTATTGGCTTGATCTGACATAAGGATACCGAGATATGTTAATGATTGTGGTTAGATTATAATGTTTCTAGCATTCTTGTAAGTAATCTCTTGTAGTGTAGCGGCCGGTTACCTGTAGTTTACAAGACAAGGCGAAAATTCATACCGCGCTGAAGAAAATAGATACCTGGACCCTGATCAGACGTTGCAATAATGACAGACTACACATGTACCATTATACACGAATGTATATGTCCTGTCCATCTATGCCAATCATGTTGCTGCAAACTATAACGGTACCGGTATGTTAAATTACCGTTGAACGGTATCAGACTGATGGACCTATACAGTATAGCAACCTCCGAACAGAGCATGTCATGCAGCTGAATGACGATCGTCTGGCCTACAAGACGTGTAGTGGATCCCTGTTATGAGGATGATGGTATAGTATAGTATAGTATAGTATAGTATATGCCTTGCATAGAATGAGTTGGACGAAGCGTCACAATTACGCTTGAATGTCGACCTGTCAATGTGAGAAAGTTATATACTACTCCGGCACAGTATATAGCTGCATCACGAGAGAAGAATTTTATTCCAAAGCAGGCTGATGCATGTCAGTCTTCGCGATGGTTTTATTCAATTCATCGTTCGTTTATGTCGTCAATCCTCATTTTGCATAGACCCGTTGTCGGTCAATGTCGCAGACTCATGAATATTCACGAGGACCCGTAGAAGCGATGACCGTCGCCAAGTCATGAATATTTATGAGATGACGAGGGCGGTCTACGTGATCTCCTTTAGTGTTTACCTGTTTACCTTACATATGCTAGCAGTTCCAGTGAGTGCACGTACCGTTCGGGCAGAGATTAATACGGTGTTATATTATCCAGCTATTTATCAATGTTCTCTCAATGCGTACATGTCCAAGTGATATCTCCGAAAACATGGTTGTTATTAGATGACATTATGACGTTACCATGGCGGTTATATGGCGGTATAGCTCCACTGTTAGTTCTGGCGTATAACTATGTCGTAAAATTTACTATTTATCGCGATCCATTCGTATATGCATCCGATGTATTGATTATTATTCGGAGTGAGTATAGGGGTCGCTACATGAATACTAAGTCTAAGCCATCAAAAATGACATTAACACATGCGTGTAATTAATGTATAAACTTGCGGCTCGTGCCCTATACATGTACAGAGTATTATTTGCAATTCGAAATTCAACTAGTTGGCCTACAAAGTTATGTAGTTTGATGCATATAGCGTCGTTAACCTATACCGTTACCGCTGTTCAAAATAAATTACACAGGCGGAACGATAAGGAGAAGGGGATATGTTTTGATTATGACAGATATGACCTGGCCCGTTTAGCAGTTCCATCTGTTTCTCTCATCGCGTAAATCTCTGCGTTATCTAGAAAGGTTTTACGATTTGATAATCAGGATAGATATGATCGGGCTGAAATGTAATTTTGCATCTGAAAATTCGAACATTTGCAACAGTTATTTGTAAATTTAGGACTGCTTTGGACGACATTTGCTAAACAGTCTTGAGTGCCTAGTTGCCATCACAAAATGCCAGTCAAAATGCAAACATTACACATAGTCCCAATTTCTCAAAGCACTAGAAGATTCTGTGCCTTTAAAATTATTATTGTTTGTACTTATACGGAGAACCGGATTCCAGAAACAAGCCGGTGTCGCGGATTTGTTTCGCCACCTTTCGAATAATCTTTTAAAGTAGCTATTGGTATGGTGCACATTCAATGGTATAGAAATGATGTTGGCCTACTTTCGCCATCACCACGATTGCCTGGACACGAACCACCAAGTAAAGAAATTAAACCGGTACTGTTTATCGAATTACATGGTGAACAATTGTATCTGTGGGTTCCCAAATGTTTGCAGTCGTCCACATTTCTTTTTCACGGTTGTTTTCCATTTGTTTACGACCGTTTACTTTTATACGGCTGTTACGGTTTGTTTGCGATTGTTCACGGTATTTATGGTTGTTTACGGTAATTGGTCGGAGCGAACAGCGATGCTATTTGAACTTTCCTCAAGAATCTTGAGTTAAAGTTTCACTCATGCAGGAGTGGAAATTGATCCCGATACAGTTGAGTGACTCAACTTTTGTTCATTTATCTTGAAGATGCATTCGACTATAATTGAGTTAATAAATAATCTTAGTTGAGTGTGGTCAATTTCCAAACTTAGGCTAGTGAAATTTTACTCAAACGGTTAAATTTTTTTAGAGAGTAGGATTTCGAAATTTACTGGAACCCCCTGCTTAACCACTAAATCCACTAAGTCGTGTAAATGGCTCTCTTCATGCTGCGTACGCCATCATGAAACATCAGCGGAGATAATCCTGCTGAGGATTGGTCGTCCTCTTCTTTAAACACAGGAATGCAGAGTATGAATTTAAAAGAAAGATGGTCTGATTTGAACACAAGATTTAAGCTCTCCGATGACGTCAGTAGACAATGGTGGAGCACCATAGCTGGTCGATACAGCGAACCACAGAGGCACTACCATACACTACAACATATCAGAGATATGTTTATCAACTTTGATCAACACAAGCTGGAGCTAAATCAACCCGAACTTGTGGCCTATGCAATATATTTTCACGAGTAAGTGCATTTTATTTTATCTATTAGTTGGTCATATACGTTGGAGATACTAAGCGATATTTTCCCCAGTGCGCTCACTGGGACGCTTCCCCGAAAGGACAGCAGTAGTATATAGAATGGACCTATCTTAGCACTGGCTGGGTTCGGGGTAAATATCAAAGGTCATTTTCGGTATAGTTGCGGTCACGTGACTTCCGAGGTCACCTCGCATGGACAGTGCATACTACCGGGAGATGCATTATGGGATGGCAGTGCATGAAAAGTTGGAGCAAGGGCATGTTCCGATGCATAGAGGAATGTTTGGGGAGGTGTGTGTCATTCTGGTTCAAATGTGTACCTCACTCACTCACTCATTCACGCATCACTGGCGCATGCCTGCGTCCAGAAGTATCATTGGTTGAAACATTGATGTCTCTCACCTCTATCGTTCTCGATAAATCGTTCTGGTGAGTGAGATGCGTGAGAGGGGGAACGAGGTAAGAGTGAGTGAGTGATCATTTAAGATCGTATGCGCAACCCATATGTCCTATCCGCCATGCTCTGTTGCGCATGCCTGTGTTCAGGAGTCTCGTGCGGTGAGCGGTCATTTAAGGTCGCATTTGATACATTATCTGAGCGAGCATACTGTCGATTACGTGTAACTTTTGCCAGAAGACGTTCTCTCGTTAGGATAATATACTACGACATATTCGCCTGATGCATAGCCAAGGGTGAGTAAATGAGTGGGTAGTGGGGTTTTAACGTCGCTTTTAACGACACAGCCGAGTTCCCTTATGGGTTCACCAAGTGGAGTGGAGGTTTCCTATACGATGACGGTCAGCGACCGGACGGGGTGTGGAAAGACGTCCTGGGTGATCAAATTCTTGAGAAGGAACCATCAGCTATACCCGTATTTTCTGGTGCGACTCAGTGGCAGTCCGCCTAAGAGACTATGCGATGAAAGAATATGAGCTTCGTCTCAGGACTTCCTCGCCATGTTGGTGAAACCATGGCGTATACATATCTCGCCTAGTAGCAGTTGCTAGATCCTTTGCTAAATGTGACGATTTTAATCAACGCCACAGAATATTGTTGCAGAAACTTATAAAACAGGGCTGTTCCACAAGGCGCCTTCAGTCAAAGTTTCTCAAATTTGGCGATACATATCGCATGCTGATAGCAAAATACGAGCGTAGCTTGCAAGATCTATGGCGTTACGTTTCGTAACTCGTGTCTAATTCCGCTTAACCCGGGACTAGGGGCAGTATGAACCCATGTACTTCAAGATCCTCATGGTGGTCATATGAACAGTCACAATCAAAGCGTGACTGAGATACGTCATTCTCTAGATGACGACTTTACAACGATTATTATGGATTAAGAATACTGATCAGCGATACGGATTTGATATTTTTGGAACATCATGATGTTTTGTCCGAAATCATTGAAAACTGTTGACCGCTTCTTTCTTGCAGGAAACTAGCCTATGTTTATGTATACTATGATTGTCTTTTTGAATTTGGTGCTAATACTGTTATATGGAATAGGTCTTTGGATTATGGACGCGAATATTCTTTAATGGACGACGGCTGAATTATGAATGACGGACTAGATGCTTGTAATTGTTACTGTGACTCCGAGCAAACTAAGGTGTTGTACGGGATGATTTGATAGATGCGGCTATGGGCGATTCAAACATCGCCGACTTGTTTGACTCTATCATCGGAATCTGTGATCTATTTGACCCAGAATCTGTTCCCTCAGGGGAAGGCTTTCCGAAGTATTACCTTGAACTGCCAGTTCTTCGTGTTGTTCAACAATCCCATCCACACAACGGAAATCCGCGGGTGTGGAGTCGAATTTATCTTCGGAACATCGACTAGTTCATGCAGGCATTTCAAGCCGCGACGAATCGTCCGTACGATAGGTTTTTTGTGAACTTATTCCATAGCTACGAAGATCGCCGATTGACGACCCAACTCTGACTGGAGCGGGGCCACAGCGAAGTAAGAGTGAGATTCAGCCACCTTCATGCCATCAACCGAGTGTGTCCATGCGTGGAAATGTCATGTAGTTGGAAAATGTCCGGATGTCCATGTGGGAGAAATGCTCATGTGGGTTGATGTCCAGAGCGGGAGGGGAGATGTACATCTCTGGTAAGGTCTGGAGGAAAAAATGTCCCCGTAGGGAAATTTCCGGAGGAGAAATGTCCATGTGGTGAACATCCATGTGGGGGACGTCGGAATAAAAAATGTCTCTGTCTCCAGAGCGAGAAATTTTAAGTGTGAAAATGTCTGATGGGGAAATTTTTGCAGGGGGAATGTAAAAATGGGAAATGACCAGGAGAGCAATGTCCGGAAGAGAAATGTCCTTGTGGAGAAATATCCAAAGTGGAAATGTCCGGATGAGAAAATGCCTGCAGGGGATATTCCATAAGGCATCAAATAATAATTGGCTGTATAATGTAATTCAGTTTTTGTCTGATTTACTTTCAGTGTTATTTATGACCCCAAAGCTGGCGATAATGAGGAGAAAAGTGCGGAGTTATTTCAACAGTTTTGTGAGCGTGGACTGAGGGACAAGGTTGGTAAAATCAGATTGTATTCACATAGTTTCGCCATCGCTGAATTTTGATGGAGAATATTAACCTATTTTTTTTTCGCAAAGAAAACTGTGATTCGAATTGATATAATATTGGGCGCTTCCATGCAGACAATGGAAAAGAGTTTGCAGAAAATCGATAGAAAACGCACTTATTCAGTTGCACCTTAATTCCTTGCCGCTATTATTGGGTATGCACAAGGACCTACCCAAAGGGGTATACAATGGTTATAGGTTTAAATTTCATCGCCTGTCACTTAGACAACGAAAAAACTAGCGAGCCCAGTAATTTAGTTTTTGAGCAAAAACAGTGAAGAAAGAGACTTATATCAAACGAACTATATCCATTCTGCTGTACCGGTACCAAAAAGAGATAATATGTGTTGCCTAAACACTGACCTGAACACACATTACCAAACAGTAATTGTATTATGAAGAGATACTATATGAGCATGTATTTTAGGTGAAGTAAATGCATCTTGACATTTCTGTCCCTGCCTTTGAGAAGTAGATATAGCTCACAAATGATACATTCAAAGATTTCAACTCCAATATTGTTGTAGTACCTCTGTATTTTCCTTGTAGTACTCCTGTATTTTCCTAGGTTTATCAAGATAATTGATATTGAAATTTAATATTGTTGGGGAGGACTCGGTGTGCTTCATAAGACCAGGCCTTGCACTTTCCTGGGTCTGATCAGCCAAGTGAATGCTTTTCACGGGGCCAAATTATAGGCCTGGTAAAAAGTAAATGCTGATAATGTAGTTGAATTGAAATCAGTCCTACTCTGAGCAAATTTCCCGCGTTAATGGGTATACAAAATAAAATCAGAATGGTGTAATTGTGGACCCCATTGGGATTGACAAGCATGTAGAGGAAAACTGATCAACATCACGGGTATTGATATTAAAAAGATAGGGTAGGTCATCGAGCGTCGGCCTCGTAAGCAGTAGGCAATGTGTTCAATCCTAGGTCGGGTCATATCAAAGACTTGATAAAATGTAACTTGTTGCTTCCTCGCTTAATTACGTTCAGCATTAAGAGAATAGAATAGGACTGGTTCGCTCGGTGGCAGTGTGATGTGACGACATGACATTTCAGTGAAACAGCACTATAAAATGGCAGCATTAGATCTGCATTGTTACAAGTATGTACCCCCGCTCCTCCCCCTCCCCTCCCTTCCTTTCCCCATCGTGAGATAGCTGAAACATTTTTGAAAGCGACGTTAAGCCCTATCCACTCGCCCACTCTTTCACTCACATGAGCAAATCAATTGCCACCCGATCCTCCTTAAACGTTTACAGCATGTGTTCATACACAGGACCAACGTGGGTGCGACAAAGTCGCAGACTGGATACTGCAAACTAAGAACCACTCACCAGTCGTAGACGATCAGAGTGGAGATGGATTTCAGTCCGATGATGTCAGCTATTTTATGGATTTTGACATGGCTGTTCTGGGATGGCCACAAAAAGGTACACAATTTATATTTATTTCCCTTATGGCGCGAGGTTAACGAAATATGTACATGTATTGCATTGGAACGTCATGCAGTTATAAATAAATGAGTTGCATAGCCATATATTGCCATGATAAAGTATTCGTATACCTTCGTTTTTTCCTCCGTTTTTTCCTCTACCTATCTGTATATCTCGCTGATACGTTAGTTCCGCAAATAACGAGGTAACTGATGAGGAATTTGTCCCGCCATTGTGAGCCCTCAACTCTCGATTTGCGATCCATCGCGATCGTAACAAACCACTTAACTACAAGGTATATCTTCTCAACGACTTTAAGATTTGATTTGAAGGAGTGTGATTTTGCTCGCATGTGAATGAAAATGATAGAGAATGTTTTGTGAAATATACAATTGTACATACTATGAGAAGAATTTGAGTGAGTGAGTGAATAGGATTTAACGTCGCTTTCAACATTGTTTCAGCCATATCGCGACGAACCAACTAAGAACCACCCAGCCAAGTTGCGTCCCTGCTACTTCAAAGAAGAAATCTTTGAAGCAGCATGAAACCAGACACCCTCCATCCACCCCAGAAAACACTGACGACAGCAGACAGGACGTTTACACGGTGCAATAAAGACAAGTGATATTACAGTGCTAAACATCACATTATCAAGTTCCTTTTGCTTCTCAGCAAAATGCATTGAAGCAACAGGAACCAGTTATTATAGAAAGCAATTATAAAGAACTATTGCATTGTCACAAAACAACCTGGCTTTGCCATATAATTACATTTCTGAATCAACAGAATTTAATGAAATATTGAAATAAAGAAGGTGTATGTTTCTGTTGCAGACTATAAAGTGTATGCCGGACAGATACGTCAAGAATACATACATATCGAAGAGATGGCGTATAGGCACAGACGGGCAGAGGTAATTCCACTAGTTGATTCCACCTGATGTTTAGATTTTGGTCTTCGTTTAACGGCTGATAATTGCTACTAATGAAACACTCTAACATACATGTATAGGGAGTGAGTGAATATAATTTAACGTCGCTTTCAAGAATATTTCAGCTATATCGCGATGAACCAACTAAGCACCACCTAGCCAAGTTGCGTTCCTGCTACTTCAAAGAAGAAATCTTTGAAGCAGCATGGAAGCAGACACCCTCCATCCACCCTATAAAACCTGTAATATATAGGTCTAGTCTTGGCAAAACTGGTTGGTGCATCAGTATAACTTTCACTCTCGGACGTATGTTGGCATTTCTGCCCAGTTAGATTGATTCTGTGACTATTGTCTCGGACAACTCATGAGTCGGGAGTCTCCAAAGGATTACGCCCGTTAAGTTAGACATCAGTTGACAGTTCATAATTCAGTCGGTGATTGAGTGGACGAGTCATTATTTGGAGTCTGTATAGCCATATGGCGTATATCTCCTAAACTATGAGGGCCTTAACATTTGGCAGTTATTACGACGACGCCATTGTGTTCTCATCTCAAGCTAGGAGAAAGCAGCTGTGAATAGCCTAGTGGCCCATGTCTGTTAAAATATAAGACTAACCTTCATATTTGGCACCTATACAACACTTGACAGGTTCTACATGATGAAATCATTAGTTTCCACTTCTATTGTGATGGGGCGCTGCTGTGAATAGCCGACTGAACAGTCTACTGGCCTACATCCCCTCATTTTGAGGAAAATGGACTGAATTGTGAGCTGTTGTATAACTTACTACGCACCAAGGAGTTCGTTCTGTTGAGATTTATTCGACAATCTATCTGCAATGAAATCGTAGTAGTGTTCCAACACATATATCCTATCACTACCATATGCAAAACCCAGGGAATGTGAATGAGAATGAACAAACTCAGTTTCTCTTAATAAAGTGGCGACTCCATTTTTTGTAATGTGAAGACTATCTGCGAAAACTTTGTGCTTATTGGCTCAGCTGTTCCTCGGGACGTTTCGTCCGGCTTGATCGTCAATTATTGGCGTAGAGCGCTGTGTTTTGAAAAATTTCGACATCTTACGCGGTGGATGTGTAGTGATGACATGTGTGTATGCACCCAAAGGGGTTAGGTGAGTGCATGTAAGGGATGTAAAACACTTCATGGATGGTCCCACGTTATCCCACAACAAAATGCAACCATGCTGCTTCTGAGTTTGGAGGTTCACACAACGTTTGAAGACATAATTTCTGACAATAAGGCACCTATACACAAGATTCGCATGCTGATGGATTTGTTGTTAACTCGGTTTTATAGAACCAGTATGCCGCATAATCCTGGATCAACAGATTTCAGCTCCAGGGAACACTTCTGGAAGGCAGTGTATCGTGCAAATCGTCAAGGCGTGTTGGTCCTTTGTGACCAAAGTGGAACGAACGTTGTGCTTGTGGACGATATCCCGTTTTTGAGGCTGCAGAATCTTGTATTTGTGGCTGTAGCCACCAGCACTCCATACCGTTTTACGTCAATCACTGACATTCGACGAAGAATCGAAACTTGGAGACGAGCGGACAATGTTCACAATTAACACACAAACAGTTATTAGATTGAACACTGGGATTTCCTGGATTTCAACTTCATGAGGTATATATATATATATATATATGTACAGGGTATGATGAAGCCAATCTGATAAACAAAAAAGTGGTCTGGAGACAGTGGGGTGTGGGCATTCCTGGAGGGTGGGAAGACATGAAAGGGTTATGAGGAATGGGGCTAAACAAACAATGAGTGGGGTATGTGGGAACAATGTAATGGCTGGCTCAAATAATCAGATGTTATAACAATGGTTATAAGGTAGAGTAAAGAACAGTTTCTGCATGGCCTCTATGTCTAATGATAGGGTATCATGGGGACACATGTAACTAATGTACCATGGAAGTCAGTAAATGTATATATAGTCTATTTTGGTGTAATCACATCTTTCCTTGCATTGGAGATTATGAGCCCCTGGTCTATGTTCATCTTGGGCTTGTGTCTCGCTATCTCAATGGACTCCCTGATGTCATTAGACATGGAGGCCATGCAGAAACTGTTCTTTACTTTACCTTATAACCATTGTTATAACATCTGATTATTTGAGCCAGCCATTACATTGTTCCCACCTAACCCACTCATTGTTTGTTTAGCCCCATTCTTCATAACCCTTTCATGTCTTCCCACCCTCCAGGAGTGCCCACACCCCACTGTCTCCAGACCACTTTTTTGTTTATCAGATTGGCTTCATCATACCTTGTACATATATATATATATATATATATACCTCATGTTTGATTGTACATTTATACACTTGATAATGCAGACTTAGCGAAACGTCGTGTTTAATGAAGAAGTTGAAATCCAGGAAATCCCAGTGTTCATACTTGTACTACTTCTATACGTCAAACCGAATGACACTTCAAAATGTCATTCAAAAGTTATAGTTATTAGATTGGAAAAGTTAGTCATCGTCATTTCTTCAAGATAAATGCGCACCCGATTGCCATTGGCATTGTATATGGAGTTGACTCTTGATAGGGAATATGCGTTGGAACATTGCTAGAAATCCGATGTAGATAGTCCGTGTATCAAGATTCAGAAAAAAGGGCAATCTTTCACAAATTTACTTTTACCCGAAAATTATTCACTCAATCAAACTTCTTCACCAGAGATGCTCAAACATACTTATAGTTTATACTTTGAAAATTGCCGACGCACCAAACATTTTGGCGAAAACTGTACGTGATCTATAAACTACATGTCCAACCAGCTTATTGTAGACAGGATTAATCAATTAAAATTAATGGAGAGACTTGCACAATAGGACCAGAAGATAAACAGGAAGTGCTGGTTCTGTCACTTGATCGGTTAACTGGGCCAAAATCGACAAACAGGAAGTGCTGGTTCTGTCACTTGATTGGTTAACTGGTCCAAAATCGACAAACACGAAGTGCTGGTTCTGTCACTTGATTGGTTAACTGGTCCAAAATCGACAAACACGAAGCGCTAGTTCTGTCACTTGATCGGTTAACTGGGCCAAAATCGACAAACAGGAAGTGCTGGTTCTGTCACTTGATTGGTTAACTGGTCCAAAATCGACAAACACGAAGTGCTGGTTCTGTCACTTGATTGGTTAACTGGTCCAAAATCGACAAACACGAAGTGCTGGTTCTGTCACTTGATTGGTTAACTGAGCCAAAATCGACAAGCAGGAAGTGGCCAAATATGACAGAATCTGATTGAATAGTTGGTATTTTACAACTCCCCCATTAACATCAACTGAAATGAATTCCAACAAACTATAATATCAATTGATTCTTATCTATTCTAGGTGTTGAAGCGTTTTCTTGAGAGAAAGAGGATATATAGCACGCGCAAATTTTTCACGTTGTACGAGGAGAGAGCACGACAAAATATCAGGGAAGAGATAGAATCTTTGGAGAACACGCAATGACTGACACTTTCCAGCGTATTGCATCAAGCATTGAAAGTAGATTTATTACAAATTTGAGAATAATACACTTTGGAAATTGGAACTGAAGTCAGTGATCCTGGTATGAAATTAAATAATATATTTCAGCATTTCTTTAAATTCCTTTAAGTTGACTGGATTGAGAGTTCGGTATTACTCAACAATGTGAATATAGGGCACTGGTAACTATTCTTTGTCATTTTATTACAAGCAACATATTTTCCTTTGATTAAGGTACAAAATGATAATTTGAAAAGATACCGTAGTGTTAATCACAGGGCAACTTAAAATCTTCTTTTCTTTTCTGCTTATTCAATATTTAATGTTACGAAGCATCAGATAAGCCCTAAGAAGAGGGACGAGAGAGAATGAAAACTGTCCAACTCCGGAGAGTGAACATTAACAGGGGACTGTGCTGGAAACGAACATTTCGGCTTCCTTGTCCATTAAATGATGTAGTTTATTCCCGTCTTGGCATATATAATGGCTGCAATTGAAGAATCAAGGTTATCGACATGTGTAGTAGAAACATTGGGTACCAACATTAACACTCAGGGTAAAAGGCCTACAGACAATCTTTACCGTATCGACAAATTAATGTCTGGAAATCAGGTGTGAAATTCGCATGTATTCTTGAGAACATATTCCTGAAATATGCACATTTATTTTGAAATATTTCCCCATAACTATGTATATTGCAGAATCAAATTAAATAAATATGTATACTGACTTATCCGGACGGGGAGCAATGACTTTGGTTTTCCCTCATGATTATCACAAGTGATATCACACTGTGCACCAGATACATGATTATCACCAACTTCCATGAAACCTCACCCTCACCCCATCAATGAAATAACTTCAAACCTTCGCGAGATATTCCGATGTCCTCTTACCTATTGTATATTTTCATTGCAACTCGACGAATTGGGCTCTACCGATTACACGTGCCTCCTTGATGAGGATCATACAACACAGACTATACTATACCTTAGATAGTACTCACCTCGCTCCACCTAGATCAAGATCATACAGCCCACACTTTAATATACCTTATATTTTACTCAACTCGTTCCTCCTTGATGAGGGTCATAGAGCCTAGACTATAATATAGGGCCTACCTTATATTGTATTCGCCTGGCTCCACCTTGATGAGTTTCATACAGCCTAGACTATAATATACCTTATATTGTACTCGTCTCGCTCCACCTTGATGAGGATCATACAGCCCACACTTGTACATGCCTTATATTGTACTCCACTCGCTCCACCTTGATGAGGATCATACAGCCCACACCTGTACATGCCTTATATTGTACTCGGCTCGTTTCCCCTTTATGAGGTTCACACAGTCCGGAAAATAATATACCTTTTATTGTACTCAACTCGCACCTCCTTGATGAGTTTCATAGAGCCTAGACTATAATATACCTTATATTGTATTCGCCTCGCTCCACCTTGATGAGTTTCATACAGCCTAGACTATAATATACCTTATATTGTACTCGTCTCGCTCCACCTTGATGAGGATCATACAGCCCACACTTGTACATGCCTTATATTGTACTCGGATCGTTTCCCCTTTATGAGGTTCACACAGTCCGGAAAATAATATACCTTTTATTGTACTCAACTCGCACCTCCTTGATGAGTTTCATAGAGCCTAGACTATAATATACCTTATATTGTATTCGCCTCGCTCCACCTTGATGAGGATCATACAGCCCACACTTGTACATGCCTTATATTGTACTCGGCTCGTTTCCCCTTTATGAGGTTCACACAGTCCGGAAAATAATATATAAATATTGTACTCAACTCGCACCTCCTTGATGAGTTTCATAGAGCCTAGACTATAATATACCTTATATTGTATTCGCCTCGCTCCACCTTGATGAGGATCATACAGCCCACACTTGTACATGCTTTATATTGTACTCGGCTCGCTTCCCCTTTATGAGGTTCATACTGTCCGGGCAATAATATACCTTATATTGTACTAAACTCGCTCCTCCTTGATGAGGTTCATACAGCCCAGATTATAATATACCTTATATTGTACTCGCCTCTCTACCCCTTTATGAGGTTCATACAGTCCGGGCAATAATATACCTTATATTGTACTCGGCTCGCTCCTCCTTTATGAGGTTCATACAGTCCGGGCAATAATATACCTTATATTGTACTAACCTCGCTCCTCCTTGACGAGGTTCATACAATCCGGATTATAATATACCTTATATTGTACTCGCCTCGCTCCACCTTGGTGAGGATCATACAGCCCACATTTGCACATGCCTTATATTGTAGTCGGCTCGCTTCCCCTTTATGAGGTTCACACAGTTCGGACAATAATATACCCTATTTTATACTAACCTCGCTCCTCCTTGACGAGGTTCATACAACCCGGACTATGATATACCTGGTGATTGAGTGGACGAGTCATTATTTGGAGTCTGAATAGCCATATGGCGTATATCTCCTAAACTATGAGGGCCTTAACATTTGGCAGTTATTACGACGACGCCATTGTGTTCTCATCTCAAGCTAGGAGAAAGCAGCTGTGAATAGCCTAGTGGCCCATGTCTGTTAAAATATAAGACTAACCTTCATATTTGGCACCTATACAACACTTGACAGGTTCTACATGATGAAATCATTAGTTTCCACTTCTATTGTGATGGGGCGCTGCTGTGAATAGCCGACTGAACAGTCTACTGGCCTACATCCCCTCATTTTGAGGAAAATGGACTGAATTGTGAGCTGTTGTATAACTTACTACGCACCAAGGAGTTCGTTCTGTTGAGATTTATTCGACAATCTATCTGCAATGAAATCGTAGTAGTGTTCCAACACATATATCCTATCACTACCATATGCAAAACCCAGGGAATGTGAATGAGAATGAACAAACTCAGTTTCTCTTAATAAAGTGGCGACTCCATTTTTTGTAATGTGAAGACTATCTGCGAAAACTTTGTGCTTATTGGCTCAGCTGTTCCTCGGGACGTTTCGTCCGGCTTGATCGTCAATTATTGGCGTAAAACGCTGTGTTTTGAAAAATTTCGACATCTTACGCGGTGGATGTGTAGTGATGACATGTGTGTATGCACCCAAAGGGGTTAGGTGAGTGCATGTAAGGGATGTAAAACACTTCATGGATGGTCCCACGTTATCCCACAACAAAATGCAACCATGCTGCTTCTGAGTTTGGAGGTTCACACAACGTTTGAAGACATAATTTCTGACAATAAGGCACCTATACACAAGATTCGCATGCTGATGGATTTGTTGTTAACTCGGTTTTATAGAACCAGTATGCCGCATAATCCTGGATCAACAGATTTCAGCTCCAGGGAACACTTCTGGAAGGCAGTGTATCGTGCAAATCGTCAAGGCGTGTTGGTCCTTTGTGACCAAAGTGGAACGAACGTTGTGCTTGTGGACGATATCCCGTTTTTGAGGCTGCAGAATCTTGTATTTGTGGCTGTAGCCACCAGCACTCCATACCGTTTTACGTCAATCACTGACATTCGACGAAGAATCGAAACTTGGAGACGAGCGGACAATGTTCACAATTAACACACAAACAGTTATTAGATTGAACACTGGGATTTCCTGGATTTCAACTTCATGAGGTATATATATATATATGTACAGGGTATGATGAAGCCAATCTGATAAACAAAAAAGTGGTCTGGAGACAGTGGGGTGTGGGCATTCCTGGAGGGTGGGAAGACATGAAAGGGTTATGAGGAATGGGGCTAAACAAACAATGAGTGGGGTATGTGGGAACAATGTAATGGCTGGCTTAAATAATCAGATGTTATAACAATGGTTATAAGGTAGAGTAAAGAACAGTTTCTGCATGGCCTCTATGTCTAATGATAGGGTATCATGGGGACACATGTAACTAATGTACCATGGAAGTCAGTAAATGTATATATAGTCTATTTTGGTGTAATCACATCTTTCCTTGCATTGGAGATTATGAGCCCCTGGTCTATGTTCATCTTGGGCTTGTGTCTCGCTATCTCAATGGACTCCCTGATGTCATTAGACATGGAGGCCATGCAGAAACTGTTCTTTACTTTACCTTATAACCATTGTTATAACATCTGATTATTTGAGCCAGCCATTACATTGTTCCCACCTAACCCACTCATTGTTTGTTTAGCCCCATTCTTCATAACCCTTTCATGTCTTCCCACCCTCCAGGAGTGCCCACACCCCACTGTCTCCAGACCACTTTTTTGTTTATCAGATTGGCTTCATCATACCTTGTACATATATATATATATATATATATATACCTAACATACGTATAAAGTCGATCGCTTATGCGTAAATTGCCGTATTAGGCAGACCGCAGATTTACGCGGACCAGTAGCTGGTCGACCTAAGTTTCCATAGCTTCTCTCCTTATTGGAGAGGCTTTTTTCTTGAAATATTTTTGTTCTGTTGGACACTCTATCATACCTGCTCTCAGGATTATAACTTACACATGATTCACAAATTTGTTTTTTTTGTACATTTCATTTTATAAAGCAACAGCACCGCCGCTTCATATATTTTGCAAATGATATACTCCAGTCTAAAGAGGTCCACACAAACATCTAAAAAACTATTCGGAATATACTATATGCTGTTATTATTTTTCTTCATTTGCATACTCATAACACTGATGAACAAGGATACAACGAAACTTGTATAATATAATCTGTCAATAAAAATATGAGTTCGTCGATACTATGAAGTTTTCTTTTTTGGCTTCGGTGTTTGTTCACTGTTGCATTGTGGGGCGATCAACAGCGCCTGCTCTACGAGCCGTCATGGCGTCTTGCAAAGCGCTCCGCGGCGACCATGTTGTCGAGGGTGAAAAGGATGGTATTTATTGGTTATTTTACCCGTGTATTACACAATCTAGGTGCTGCATATTTAGCTAAGAACATAGGTGTTTGTACCATCAGGAATAGCACGTGATATAATATCACAGCAACAGAACAGAATCGACCAGGTCATATCACACATATCGACCGTCGTTTCGACGTGATTGGCAAAATTTTAATCGAAACTTATTGAGATAACTGCAACAGTTGTGACTGAGTGGTCACCATAAATCTCCACCTTATGTAGGCTACGAAATTGGTAATACGCGCCACAACAGGATAAACAACAACAACAACAACAACAACAACAAACAGCATGTGCTCGTACCGACCATCGATGCTGTGGAGTGGTTCAAATCGGTCCTATAATTTGGGTTCTCTCGATCACAAAACTTTGTTAATCGGTAAAAGCATTGAAGATGAAATGGTGTGCCTTTTATCGGGATCTACAGGGGAATTCATCACTGTTTAAATCTAGAGAACCCAACTACCATGTTTCGACAACAGTCAACACGAATTGTGCCTGGACAGAGTACATCAAGCAATGACAACAATGGCTGTTCTTCTCACTGAAAGAATCTTGAAACACGCAATCATAGGTGAGTGGATTATATTATAATCAGATGAAGTATTATACGGTCATTGTTGAACCTGAATGTGTTGGGTGGGTGGGGGGGGGTCACAGCCTACAGGGGCATTCTGGAACTCGTGATGACGTCAGTCCCCCGCTGTTCCCTCTCGGAAAAGTCTACAATTAACATTGAAGTCAATGAGATTTATCATAAAAAAGTACAACTCAATTACGATTCTAACATATATGTTGGGGAGCTAAGATATCTTCTGCGTCTGAAAGTTTGGTAATTTTCTCATACTTAGTTCAATATTTCAAAGCAAAAATGGACCGTCCTATCTGCCTCCATGTTATCTGACCCCAGTTGAATTTCCGCTGGAGGCTAACAGATGAGCCAAATCTTTTGTTCTCTGTGAGACCCGTGTTCCTCTATAAGCACCCTATTGAATCAACAAGTATGATTATAGGTGAAAACCGCCGGTCACGTGTCAAATCACAGTCAATGGTAGGTTTTTCGGTGCTTTCGTTATCAAGCGTGGGCGAGTGTCTGACCAGACGACAGTGACCACAGCCGAAAATGAACGATTTTCAGCATATCGATGACAGGTATGGTTACTGGTGTCCAGTCATTTTTTGAAGGAGAGATATCGTACTATGACTATGTTGTCACCAAATGTAGAGTTATTACTATTTCAAGTTAACAAAAATTTTAAACATTTTTGCGGCGAGAGGTGTTTGGTAGACAGTCCATGGTAGGTATTAGCATCGAATTATAGTGTGAGGAAATGAGCACAAAATGAACACGTGGGAACTTACTACCTGCCTCATGTATCACTGACTCATTCATCTCTCGATGCCTTCCACTTGTGTGTGTTTAAGAGGAATATGAACCATTAATATAGTATATTCTCTGTCTGTCTGATATTACGACAGTCCATTGTATCATCACCGGACCGATCGACAGTCCATTGTAGGTCAACATGTACTTGTGAATGATGCACAGAGAGCATATCGTCTGATCTAATGATTCGCCAAATGGACTGTCGCCAAGACAAATGGTAGCTACATGTACCATGGACTGTCGACATATCTGATATATAATCATATGCTGCCTCATTATAACATTGCAGCTGTTATGCGGCTTCAATGTGAAGTGATCCAACCTACAGTTCATGGTCGCATGACAAATGGACTGGTGCATTCAGCTATAATCATACTCGTCGATTCAGTAGGGTGATAAGGGGGTTGTAGTGGGCTTCATGGTTGTACTGATGACATGTTTTTTGTAAACAGGATTGTTGTCATCCAATGCAGAACTCGTGAAATACTTTTAAGAACAGGTTGGAGAAAATACCTCGATCTTGAGGAATTATGTATATACCTTGCTTGAGGTATAGGGCTCGGGGTGGCCTAACCGCAAATGCCGGGGTTTTTGTGGCTACAGTTTGTAGCCACATTCAATCCCTATAGAGAAATGTAGCCACATTTTATGGCTACATTTCTCTATAGAGACTGTAGCCACATTTAATTGAAACATTTCACTGTCATAATAAGCTACTGAAAGCTTCGACAAAATGATTTTAAAACTTTTTTTACAAACATCGAAAATCATCATATATGCCCAGAAAAGTGAAGTTTCCCACGGCCGTTCAGTTCAAAACAGGAACTTACTTCGGCATGTGCACTGCACCCGATGAAAACATGGTTTGTTCTTGTTCACTGTTTAGTTAAACAAGTATGGATGGGAACTATTTATTATACAAATCGTTCAGGATTTATCTAAAACGTGGTCTAAATCGCCGAAGAATATTCCACCATCTTCGAAGAGGTGAAATGCAGACGACCCGACCATTAAGCAAGCTGTGATTGGCCGAGTTGCTTCACCAAATCCCCGCCTGTACCAAGCGGTTAGCCAATCGCCAACCTCGTTTTCGGAGGCGCAGCTTTATGGAACAATAACGACGAAATATCGGCATGCAATGGATTTATATTCGTGAATAGTTTCCATCCATACAGTTATTTTTTCCAATAAAAAATTGATGTTACAGGATGTAATACTATCATAATCATATACTAATTATGCGACAAGCGAAAGTGGCTACATTTACAGACTATTCGTGTTTGTCGAGCTATTTCAGTTTGTTATTTATCATAAAAAAGACATTATCTAAAATGTGGCTACAATCTCTATAGACATGATAGAGAAATGTAGCCACAATTTAAAAAATGTGGCTACAAATGTAGCCACATTTTGTAGCCACAAAAACCCCGTCATTTGCGGTTAGGCCCTCGGGGTATTGACCTGTCAGTTTTAGTTTTTATTTATAAGCTTATATAATTTATGGGAAATGCATGCATCCATTCACACATAGCTCTGAATCTGTTGACAACATTGATGGCTTTATTTCTTTAGTTAATTTCACATAAACTCGTTGCTTTTACCATTCGTTTGAATTAACTTCTTAATATTTCCAAGATGAAAAATATTTTAGAATGCCATATTTAAAAAAAGAGCGCAGTGCAAACAAAATCTGCATATAATGGCATGCTTTCATCCCATCATGCCCATTGACTATGAAGAAATTAGAATAAATTGTCCAATGCACTGCATCTCTTACCAGGTACAGACATGGTAGGCTGTAAGGTTCAGAATAACCAGAGCAGAGGTCTGTTTTTATCGAGCCCGTAGCTTTAGCTGCGGAAAGCTCGATATAGGTGCCACAATGATGTCCGTCTATCTGTCTGTCTGTCTGTCTATCTATCTATCTGTCTGTCTGTCTGTTTATCTGCAGGACCAAGTAAATGTTAAAGTCTGATCCTAAGGCCTGCCCGA
>JAVTVY010005814.1:0-38165 GCA_036873755.1 Hanleya hanleyi
AAGTGACGATGGCGAGGTCGGTGCTAAGGACTATAATAAACGAATCGTTGGGACCTTGGGGAAAAGTAGTACCCTTAACCATACCAGGCCGAGGGGTAGCCCCCACCCGTAGTATCAAACTTTCTAGCCTATCTCCTCCGGAACGACAAAACGCTGAGAGCAGAAACATCCCGTGACTGTAGTTTATCATAGTGGGGTCATTTTAAGCATACCCCCCCCCCCCCCCACAGAGAATCATGGATAATCAAAATGGCGGCAGCACATTTTCTCGTACGGTAGAGCCAAGGGTATAGTGTATGGTGTGATAAGTTTCAGCCCCTAGCTTAAGGGTTAAGAAAAATATATAAGGAGGAGTGGGGGAGGGGGGCGAAATCCCGCCTCCGCAAACCCGCACAAGTCTCACATCGGCCAGGCCAGATAGGGTTAAAGGAATAATAAACCTTTGAAAACAAGAAACTGTGGTTTCATCAGTGTGCCAAAGTGATAGTATATGGAGCTAAAATCCTAAATGGGGAGATTTACGTATCTAAGGATGCTACTTAATATAAACGACTGACAGAGGACGAATTTGAACCAATGGTATTGCATGAAATCAATTTCTGCTGGGGGGATTTCATGTAGGCTACACATGTAGGCTGCGGTAATTCAGGCCCAATAATACTGCCTAACATAGGAATAATTATCGAAAGATTTCAGGAAATCTCGTTAGTTTTAGGCCGCTACCGCGCAGTCTTGTGTCAGAATAGCCCTTCGCGGAGAGTTCCAAAATACACTTTCGTTCCCAAGATGGCTGACGTATTGCAAAGATACGATCCGTATTCGTAGCTCTGTATGGAAAGTGCATATGCTTATAAGATAATTAATTCGTTTGTAATATTTATGACTTAACTTTAACTGGACTGTTAAGTTACTTGTATGCGTGCTGTCTCTGGTAAAGTGATCTGTAGTGCTCTAAGAAGAGGAATTCTGTCAATTGAAAACCAACCCCTCCACCCACCCCCGTCAAATCTCAAACCCAAGTCAACCTATGTCATCCAGCAGCTAAATGTCAATTTTCTCCATGGAATAACGAAATCAATTTTGTTATCAGGATTTTAAATCCAGTTTTTCTCAATCTTGCACTAGTTTTTACCTCATGTCACATGGACAGCTAGTATTTATTGATAATCTCTCACTAATAGAGAGATTGGGATTTATGTTCACATTTTGAAATTGTGAACACTCCTTCCCCTTTACACTGAATAGAGTACAGTGTCATGGTATTGCAGTATAAAATTGGGCACTGCAGATAGTTCTAGAATAATAGAGCAGATGTAAACTTGTTTACATTCTGTTCTGTGGTTATACTCATGGATTTTTCTCGAAGTCGTGACCGATTTATTGCAAGTATATTGCAAATGGCCTATACACGAAGAGACCCGTATGCCGCGGGTAATTGGGTCACAGCGCCATTTACACATAGGCTGTTATGATATTGTAATTCACTATTATTGGACTGTCGATGTTTCTGGAATGATAGAGCCACATACTGTTTTGTGGGTTAATCATTTCGCGCTTTCTAGAAAGTAGTAGGGAGCAACTGAATTCGGTCATATTTTGCCGGGGGAGATAACTCTTTTGTGGAGGGTACGTGGAGGAGAGACAGGCGGCGCAACCAGTCCCGTATGACGTCACTTCCGGTCTGCGTGAATCGGGCGTGTGTATTCCTCCGCGGTGATGCGGTCTGGTGGTGATGCGGTCTGCCTCCGCGGACTGAAAGTAGTCCCATGGGTTGACCTCCAATGTTAATGTGTACGGGGAATACCTAAATAGGTGGGTACCTAGTGGACCGATTGGGTCGAGTGAGGTATCAAAGTGAAGCATTCGTCAAGGGGCATCTGATGGACTGGGTGTGGGATTGAAATATTGGCATTCTACGCATGCGCGGTGGCCAAAGTGTATGAAAATAGACGTTTTGGAGCTAGGGGAGCCACTAATGGTCTAGTGGGTTCATATGAGGTATGTTTGTGAAGCATTCATGAAGGGGCATCTGACTGGACTAGCGCCTCGGCGTTGTCACGATTCTGCGCATGAGCAGACAGGGAATTGTGGGACATGGGTATGGAAATAGACGTTTTGGGATCTTGCGGAGCCCCTAATGGGCCGATGGAGTCGTATGAGGTATCAATGTGAAGCCTATGTGAAGGGGTATCCAGTCATGGGTGGGTGCATGTAAACATTGTCCTGAAAAAAAACGGAACACGGACTTTATCGAAAAATCCGGGAAAATGCCTATATGGGGTATGGGGGTATATAGGTCGCCGGGCTTAATGGGGCTTGCCTATCAGTTATCTCCCTCTAGTTCCAGGGTAGGTGTATGTAAGTTTTTTCCTGGAAAAATACGGAACACGGACTTTATCCTAAATTACGGGAAAATGCCTATATGGGGTATGGGGGGTATAGGACCATCCTGGGAAACCTACTTCTCGACATTTGCGGTATAGGTTGTGGGGTCTCGTTTTCTTAGTCTCGTCAAGACAAACATGATAGGAAGTGTCGCGGAGCGAATCGTTGAAATTTTTGGAAAAAGTTCAGGGAGACCCATATAGTCCCATACCAGGGGTATAGGACCAATGTTTGCCCCACTGGGAAACCTACTTCTAGACATTTGCGGTATAGTTGTTTGGATTTGTTTTCTTAGTCTCGTCAAGACAAACATGATAGGAAGTGTCCCGGCACGAAACGGTGAAATTTTCGAAAAAAGTCACCGAGGCCTGGGTAGGCCCATAGGCCTATACTGCATGGCTATGGGTGTATAGATCCATACGGGGTGGACGTGTTGGGATCTAGGTGGGCCACTAATGGTCCGATGGAGTCGAGTGAGGTATCAATGTGAAGCTCTCATGCAGGAGCACTTGACTGCTCTAATGGTTCGTACGTTGTCAATATTCTGCGCATGCGCAGCCGGCCGTAGTACAGAAAGCAGGCATATTTGGGGGTGTGTGTGGGTGTGTTTGGGTTAGAGATGGGCTATTCACGGTTCGAATGGGTCGTGTGAGGTATCAATGTGAAGCCTAAGTGAGGGGGCCTCTGATGGCGTGGAGGTGGGGTAGAAATAGGATCATTCCGCGCATGCGCAGCCTGGCCGTAGTATAGAAAGCAGGCATTTTTGGGGGTGTGCGTGGGTGTGTTTGGATTAGATATGGGCTATTCACGGTTCGAATGGGTCGTGTGAGGTATCAATGTGAAGCCTATGTAATGGTGCATCTGATGGAGTGAGTGCGGGGTAGAAATAGGGTCACTCTGCGCATGCGCAGTGGACCAAGTGGTATGGACATAGACGTGTTGGGGTCTAGGTGGGCCACTAGTGGGCCGATGGGATCGAGTTCAAGTTCAAGTTCAAGTTCAAGTTTATTGCACCAAACACCCGGTATAGGGCAGAGTACAAAACAAAACAAAGTAAAATGCTTACCCCAAATATAGGGTTAAGAACAAGAATACCAATGAAGTCAGAAATACAGTTTTACGTTCCGTCATATCATAGGTATTCATAAATGTAGCTCTTTTATTGAACTGACACTGTACTAGACTACAAGTATCTTATCTATAGCCTATACTGAACATAATATGTAGGCTACATATAGCCATGAACATTCACAGAACGTAAACATAATGCATACATTACTACACATATATCATGGTAGTAGGTCAAGTCTCTTGTTGTACCAACTGTATAGGTTATCACCAATCAGGTTTATTTGAAGGCGATCATTATTGGTTAATAAATATACAAATTTACCATCCGGTGTCAAAGTACCAAAGACAATATTTGTCTCATTTATGTTGTTAAAAATAATTTTTCTCTCAATATTGAAAATTTGGCACTGCATAACAAAGTGGAATTCGTCTTCTCTTATATTACATTTGGGGCATAAGCGTTGCTCCACAGGTGTGATTGGACGCGTATGTCTACCAGTCTCAATTTTCAGTTTGTGATTACTGAGACGTAGTTTTGCTAGGAATGTTCTCACTTTGGTGTTACGAATCAGAAGCAGATATTCCTCTAACTTAATATTGTTTTTTAATATACGATATGTTCTCATTTTGTTACTTGATCCATCAGCATGGTCCTGCATAGATTGGTTGAATTGGTATTCAAAGTGAGAGTTTAGGGCTTGTATTATTTGTGATTGAGAGCATTGTTTATGATCTAGGCCTAACGTATCGTTGATATATTTAGTAAGTTTGTACAGCCAATCAGTTCGATGCTGACATCATTTACGTTGTTCTTCTAAGGCATGATAAGTTAGCCTGTCTGGGTAACTGTTAATATAATCATAATATTTTATGGCCCTTACAGCAATGTCAAGCATCAATGGATATATCCCTAATTTTGCTCTCGCACCATTATTATTCGTTGTTCTATGAACCCCTAGAAGTCTTTTACAGAATCTATTCTGAATTTTTTCGGGATTAAAGTGTCCGTGTTTTTTCTAAGTAGATAATCTGTCCCCCATACTTCCGAACCATACAATATAACTGGCTTTATTAAAGTTTTATATAAATGACAAGAAATATCTATTGGGATATTTCTATGTTCTAGATTGTTATGCAGGGCATAAGATGCACGTAATCCTTTATTTCCTAACATAGTGGTGCATTCATTAAAATTTCCAGTTCTGAAAAAAGTCACTCCAAGATATTGGTAACTGCCTGCAAATTCTAATTCTGTGTCATTTAATCGCCAGCTGTGATCTACACATTTAGGTCCTCTCTTGAATATAACAATTTTTGTTTTTTCAAAGGTTGCGTTTAGTTTATTAATTTGACAAAATATGTCTAGACTGTTCAGGCATCTTTGTAGGCCTTCAGGCGATTCGGACATTAACATAAGATCATCTGCAAATAGAAGATGTGATACATTGAATCCATTCAATTTTGTGGAAAAGGGGATGTATTCCTCCGCGGTATGCGGTCCTGGCGGTGATGCGGTCGCGGCAAAAAGCTTCCGCGGAGAAAAAGTAGTCCCTAGACTGGAAATACGCTGCATGGTCCAATGGGGTCGAGTGAGGTATGAAAGTTCAAGTTCAAGTTCAAGTTTATTGCACCAAAAGGTATCCATGTGAAGCCTAGGTGAAGGAGTTAGACTAGGGTGTCGTTTCCATTCTGCTGCGCAGGTCACGTGGGTTGTGACGGTTTTACTAAAACTACCTCCAAACTCAGAAGAGTTCCAATGTTCCCCTTAGACGTTCGGATGTTCAACCTCCGGGGTGTTTCCCGCCCTGGCCGCAGCGCGCTCGGGGGTGATCTGATGCCGCAGCGCGCGCGCGCGCGTCATCAACGGCAATGCGCGGATGCATGTCGGGTCAAAAGGTCAAAGGTCACATCCAGGTCAAACGGTCCAAGGTCTCGCTATCGGCAAGGTTCGGAGTTGCGGCGTCGATAGTCCGAGCTTGAACCCCAAAAAAGGGGATTGTAAATGAACCTGGGAAGGATGGGCAGTTCCATTTGGATCAATCGGCGATCGAGAAAATAGAGCCAATGAGCGATCGATAAAAGAACCAATGGACGGGTACTAGAATTTCGCTCACGTCTGCGCCTACATCCGGGTACTGGGATGCTTTCGCCTACGTCCGCGACTGCATCCGGGGACTACACCCGTAGAGCTACATCTAGACGCTCACGTGTGGCCTGGTCTATAAAACACGTCCCTCTGGAACCCACACCTTCATTTCTACGGCTGCAGAGCCATGACGGAGATCCAGCCCTATGCGACTCGCATTTTACAGCATGCCACCGTGGTTAATTCACTCACGGGTTTCCGAGCAGTGGTCCGGTCCATGTTTGCAGATGGCGGCGGCAACGAGGGGCGACGCCAGATCCTGAACGAGTTCACAGAAGCGGTCCTCGACAGAGTGCACTCGATGGAGAGGTGTGCCATCACTCACCACTACTGGACTATGACAGCCATCCTTGATGCTCGGGCTATGGACCACGAGAGCTCACGCCGGAACCAGCGACGGCTGGTTGGCCTAGTCATGGTCTGGGCCATATTGACCTTGGCGCTGTGGCATTGACAGTGGGACCTGACTATAAATACGAGGGTCAGACACAGTGTGCGTCATTCAACGATCGTCATTGGATCAAGCATGTCACCAGTCCTACGAGCCATCCTTCCCCTTACACCCCGGGTAGGGTTACACGTCTATGAAGATAGTCACCCTCGTGGAAGACCGTGGAGATGTTTGCTGGTCGCGCGCTGAGACCGTATCGAATGCAATTTACTCTACACACCGTGACAGCTGGACCAAATTTAAACGGGTCGGTGAGCAGCGAGCTCAAACAGGACCACACCCTCACTCCATGAACAATGCCTTCCCTACAACCTTTACCGTGGACCCTTCTTCCCACGCCTGGGCCGCTACCAAGACCCTACGCGAAGCTTCACCCTAGACCCCGATCTGTGGACAGCCGTCGAGAAGGTGGTGCCTATCGTGGACCAGCTGTTTACACCGGACGAGCGGTCATCAGGCGAGTTGGAGTGGGCTCGTGCCCTGAGAGAAGCAGCGGCAGAACCCAATGAACAAATGTCTAGCCATGAACCAGACGACGATGCCATTGATTACCCGGCTAGACTCAGTCAGCCCAGTGACATGACCACCTGATCCTTCGATCTCACGGGGTTCTCCCTATAAATACGAGAGACAGTCAAATCTGGTACCATTCACGTACTGACCATGACGGAGCATATAATACTGGCGTATCTCAGCTTAACCCCCAAGATTTTCCTGCACGTGTATGCGGATAAGGTCGATATCATGGAGGAGGTGGGAGACATCTGTGATGCGGACCCTACACAACCGTGCCCGGCCCACATTCGTCTGTCCCGGGAGGGTTGGACCCAATTCAAACGGGTGTTGCCTGGTGAACTGGACGGCGACCTCGTCCACTTGTGCCACGATGTGTACATCCGACGCGGCCCTTTCTTCGCTCAATTGGCTCGGCTAGATGGAGGTACAGTGCATTTACCCTTCACCCTGATCTATGGTCTGCATTGGAAGATGCCGTGGTAGATGTGGATCAAGTGCTTACCATGCGGTCATCAGACGAGTTGGACTGGTCATTTACCATGGACACTGTGGAAGCCAATGAAGAAAATCAGAAAGAAACTCCGGCCCAAGATATACCCGTTATAAATAAACGATAGAGCCAGGGTTCATCATCATTTGTCACCATGAAGAGCTGGGAGAAGGTGTTGGATAACTTATACTACAGTCCCGACAGTCCGGCGGCCTATAGTGCATTGACGGGTCTCTATCGAGCGGCCAAACCCCAGGGGATACAACGTGCTCAAGTCCGAGATTAGTTAAGAAAACAAGACACCTATACCTTACATCGAGCTACCCGTCGCCATTTTCTACGGCACCGGGCCATCGTGGGAGGACTAGATGCCCAATGGCAAGCGGATTTGGTCGATATGTGCGCCTTTGCCAAACACAACGATGGGAATCGGTATATCTTGACGTGCATCGATATCCTGTCGAAGTATGCGTGGGTGGTACCCATCCGGACGAAAACGGGGGCGAATCTCATAGCGGCCTTCAAGGACATCTTCAAGGCCGGGCGCAAACCCATGTATTTTCAAACCGGCGAAGGCACGGAATTCCTCAACAGACCGTTCCAACAGTTTCTGAAAGCCCAGAAGGTGTTTTTCTTCCATACGTACAACGAGACCAAGGCTTCCGTGGTGGAAAGTTTCAACAGGACATTCACAGGACGCATGTATAAATATTTCACCTATAAGAATACAAGGCGGTACATCGATGTTCTCCCGAAACTTGTGAGTGGTTACAATCGAGCCTATCACCGGAGTATAGAGAGAGCCCCCATTACCGTGACCTAACGCAATGAAGCCCAAGTCCGGCGTGTCTTGTATCCCAGGCAATCGCAACGAACGCCGAAGGAGGTGTACAAGGCCGGGGACCCTGTACGGATCAGTATAGTCAAAGGTAAATTTGAGAAAAGTTACTTGCCCAACTGGAGCGATGAGCACTTCCTGATTAAACGGCGCCTACACCGACAGCAGCGAGTCTATGAACTGGAAGATCTTCAAGGGGAACCGTTGCTAGGGACGTTTTACGAGACGGAATTACAGCCGGTCGTAAAAACACACCAAGACTACTACACGGTGGAGCAGATTTTGAAAACGGAACGTCGACGTGGCAAACTGTTTCATTTCGTCAAATGGCAAGGCTGGCCCAGTTCCTTCAATTCCTGGGTCGCTGCCAACCAGGTGAAACGACCATAAAGCCAGACACCACTGCCGTCATCCTTCATTCCACGTTCGACAACAGTGCTATGGACAAACAGCAGCTGCCTCTGAACACAGCGTCTCCCAAAACGCGCAAAGCGCAAGTGGACTTTGTGGTGATAGTGCTAACCCTGCTGAGTGTGTTGTACGGAGGTGTGTTTTACGACGTAGCCTATGTCAGCACGCTACTTAACCAACTTAGAACACCAGCCATCAGTCAAACCAGTCTACAGATAGCACCAGTCAACCCCGTATCGAGTCCAGTCATCACCACCACCACACCCCGTGTACAAGCCACATCGAGCTCCACACCAAGTATACAGCCCACACCTACACCAAGAACACCCACTACGTCTGAAAACCCACGGGATTTCATCCCTCACAGTGAACAGACAACGACGACCGACGTTATACCCACCACCATCATCACTCACAGTGAACAGACAACCACGACCGACATTGTACCCACCACCACCACTCCAGTTCACTCGTACCAAATTTACAAGAGCGGGTTACCACGACAGCGCATACAGCTCGAACCATGGACCCTCGGTGGCAGCATCCCTTCACTTGCGTCATCGCAGGACCGACGGGTTCCGGCAAAACGCACTTCGTCAGAAAGCTCCTTCAACACGCCGACAGCATGATCACCCCACCCATTGCCCGAGTCGTGTGGTGTTACGGAGAATGGCAGGCAGCGTATGCAGCAATGCCCCACATCACGTTCGTGGAAGGCCTACCCAACCTGGTCGATTTGGAACCCGACACCTTGGTGGTTCTGGATGATCTCATGGCGGAGACGGATGCGCGGGTCACCTAACTCTTTACCGAAGGCAGCCATCATCGACGGCTCAGCATCATCTACATTGTGCAGAATCTGTTCAGTAAAAACAAAGAACATCGGAACATCAGCTTAAATGCCCACTACCTGGTGGTTTTCAAAAACCCGAGAGATACCACTGCTGCACTTGGCGAGACAGATGTATCCCGGCCGCACACCGTTTGCGTTGGAAGCCTTTAAAGATGCGACAACCCCTCAGCACGGTATATGCTCTTCGACCTCAAGCAAGCCACCCCCGATCACCTTCGACTACGGACCGGCATCTTTCCCGGAGAGACCCGCACATGTACATGCAACAGCAATGTAAATACACCACAGTGGCTCCCCAGCTGGGAGTGTGTGTTTGACTATGGGGATAATAAAAGAATTAATACCACATCATGGTTGACTTTGCCTCTGTTCAATATTCAGCAGGTAACCCACAAAAGGATAAAATGGGCAGGGTTGTGGGTTCTAGCATTAGTTGTACATGATGTCTGCGCGAGTACGGAAGCACGCCCCGACGCTCCGTGTATTGAAGACGGCCCCACCCGAGTTGTTCCGAACCATTGTACGCGGTGCGGACCCTGACCTTGTACGCTGTCTGTGCGAGATCGGGTACAACCTGTTAAAAGGCAACGTACCACTGACTCCGGCTCAGAAGACCAAGTTGCCAAGCATAAGACAGGTCTCCGAACCCTAATCCAGAAGCGAGTCTCTCAAACACAAAAGAAAAAGGTGTTACAGAAAGGCGGCTTTCTCGGGTCCATCTTAGCACCGTTGGCCGCTTCCGTGTTGGGTCCAGTATTGGGTCGACTCTTCGGACGACAATGAACCACAGCAAAGAAATGGTCCTCGTCGAACCACGGTTCCTTCAAAACCTCCAATCGCCCTACCCTGTTCCGCCTACGGTGAAGACCATGAACAAACTCGATGAAGAGATGCCACAAGATCTTACAAAGCCCGGGGTTAAGCGACAGTGTTTTTAGTGAACTGGACGGCGACCTCATTCACTTGTGTCACGGTGTGTACATCCGACGCGGCCCCTTCTTTGCTCATTTGGCTCGGCTAGATGGGGGTACAGTCCATTTTACCCTTCACCCTATTCTATGGTCTGCATTGGAAGATGCCGTAGCAGATAAAGTTCTTATGGAGGAAGAGCGGTCATCAGACGAGTTGAACTGGTCATTTACCATGGGCAATGTGCTGGCAGAAGCCAAAGAAGAAAATCAGAAAGAAACTCCGGCTCAAGAGATATCCGTTATAAATCAACGATAGAGCCATCATTTGTCGCCATAAAGTGCTGGGAGAAGGTGTTGGATAACTTATACGACAGTCCCGACAGTCCGGTGGCCTATAGTGCCTTGTCGGCTCTCTATCGAGCGGCCAAAGCCCAAGGGATACAACGTGCCCAAGTCCGAGATTGGTTAAGAAAACAAGACACCTATACTTTACATCGATCTGTCCGTTGCGATTTTCTACGGAACCGGGTCATCGTGGGTGGTATAGATGCCCAGTGGTAAGCGGATTTTGGTCGATATGAGCGCCTTCGCCAAACACAGCGATGGGATTCGGTATATCTTGACGTGCATCGATATCCAGTCGAAGTATGCCTGGGTGGTACCCATCCGGACGAAAACGGGGGTGAATCTCATAGCGGTGTTCAAGGACATCTTCAAGACCGGGCGCAAACCAATGTATTTGCAAACCGACGAACTCACGGAAGTCCTCAACAGACCGTTCCAACAGTTTTTGAAAGCCCAGAAGGTGTTTTTTCTTCTGTACGTACAACGAAACCAAGGTTGGAAGGTTCCGTGGTGGAAAGGTTCAACAGAACATTCAAAGGCCGCATGTATAAATATTTCACCTATAAGAATACAAGGCGGTACATCGATGTTCTCCAGAAACTTGTGAGTGGTTACAATCGGGCCTATCACCGGAGTATAGAGGGAGCCCCCATTACCGTGACCCAACGCAATGAACCTCAGTCCGGCGTGTCTTGTACCCCAGGCAATCGAAGCGAACGCCGAAGGAGGTGTTCAAGGTCGAGGAACCTGTACGGATCAGTAAAGTCAAAGGTCAATTTGGGAAAAGTTACTTGCCCAACTGGAGCGATGAGCACTTCCTGATTAAACGGCGCCTACCCCGACAGCAGCAAGTCTATGAACTGGAAGATCTTCAAGGGGAACCGTTGCTATGGACGTTTTACGAGACGGAATTACATCCTGTCGTAAAAACAAAAAGACTACTACACGGTGGAGCAGATTTTGAAAGCGGAACGTCGACGTGGCAAACTGTTTCATTTCGTCAAATGGCAAGGCTGGCCCAGTTCCTTCAATTCCTGGGTCGCGGCCAACCAGGTGAAACGACTATAAAGCCAGACACCACTACCGTCATCTTTCATTCCACGTTCGACCACGGTTCTATGGACAAACAGCAGCTGCCTCTCAACACAGCGTCTCCCAAAACGCGCAAAGCGCAAGTGGGCTTTGTGGTGATACTGCTAACCCTGCTGGGTGTGTTGTACTGAGGTGTGTTTTACGACGTAGCCTAGCTCAGCACTCTACTTAGCCAACCTAGAACTCCAGCTGTGAGTGGCAATCAAACCAGTCTACAGGCCTTCTCTACACCAATCAACCCCGTGATCGAAACGAGCCCAGTCATCACCACCACCACACCACGTGTACAAGTCACATCGAGCTTCACACCGAGCTCCACACCTACACTAAGTACATCCACTACGTCTGAAAACCCACCGGATTTCATCACTCACAGTAAACGCCCATCCACAACGACGACCGACGTTGTACCCACCACCACTCCATTTCACTCGTATCAAATTTACAAGAGCTGGTTACCACGACAGCGGATACTCCTTCAACCTTGGACTCTCCGTGGCAACATTCCTTCACTTGCGTCATCGCAGGACCGACGTGCTCGAAAAAAACGCACTTCGTCAGGAAGCTCCTTCAACACGCCGACAGCATGATCACCCCCCCATTGCCCGAGTCGTGTGGTGTTACGGAGAATGGCAGGCAGCGTATGCAGCAATGCCCCACATCACGTTCGTCGAAGGCCTACCCAGCCTGGTCGATGTGGAACCGGACACCTTGGTGGTTCTGGATGATCTCATGGCTTTACCAAAGGCAGCCATCATCGACGGCTCAGCATCATCTACATTGTGCAGAATCTGTTCAGTAAAAACAAAGAACATCGGAACATCAGCTTAAATGCCCACTACCTGGTGGTTTTCAAAACCCCGAGAGATACCACTGCACCTGGCGAGACAGATGTATCCCGGTCGCACACCGTTTGCGTTGGAAGCCTTTAAAGATGCGACAACTCCTCAGCACGGGTATATGCTCTTCGACCTCAAGCAAGCCACTCCCGATCACCTTCGACTACGTACCGAAATCTTTCCCGGAGAGACCCACCACGTGTACATGCAACAATAATGTAAATACACCCACAGTGGCTCCCCCAGCTGGGGTGTGTGTTTGACTATGGGGATAATAAAAGAATTAATACCACATCATGGTTGACTTTGTCTCTGTTCAATATTCAGGAGGTAGCCCACAAAAGGATAAAATGGGGAGAGTTGTGGGTTCTAGCATTAGTTGTACATGATCTCTGCGCAAGTACGGAAGCACGCCACGACGCTCCGTGTATTGAAGACGGCCCCAGCCGAGTTGGTTCGAACCACTGTACGCGGTGCGGACACTGACCTTGTACGCTGTCTGTGCGAGATCGGATACAACTTGTTAAAAGGCAACGTACACTGACTCCGGCTCAGAAGACCAAGTTGCCAAGCATAAGACAGGTCTGCGAACCCTAATCCAGAAGCGAGTCTCTCAAACACAAAAGATAAAGGTGTTACAGAAAGGCGGCTTTCTCGGGTCCATCTTAGCACCGTTGGCCGCTTACGTGTTGGGTCCAGTATTGGGTCGACTCTTCGGACGACAATGAACCACAGCAAAGAAATGGTCCTCGTCGAACCACGGTTCCTTCAAAACCTCCAATCGCCCTACCCTGTTCCGCCTACGGTGAAGACCATGAACAAACTCGATGAAGAGATGCCACAGATCTTACAAAGCCCGGGGTTAAGCGACAGTGTTTTTTAGTGAACTGGACGGCGACCTCATTCACTTGTGTCACGGTGTGTACATCCGACGCGGCCCCTTCTTTGCTCATTTGGCTCGGCTAGATGGGGGTACAGTCCATTTTACCCTTCACCCTATTCTATGGTCTGCATTGGAAGATGCCGTTGCAGATAAAGTTCTTATGGAGGAAGAGCGGTCATCAGACGAGTTGAACTGGTCATTTACCATGGACAATGTGCTGGCAGAAGCCAAAGAATAAAATCAGAAAGAAACTCCGGCTCAAGAGATATCCGTTATAAATCAATGATAGAGCCATCATTTGTCGCCATAAAGTGCTGGGAGAAGGTGTTGGATAACTTATACGACAGTCCCGACAGTCCGGTGGCCTATAGTGCCTTGTCGGCTCTCTATCGAGCGGCCAAAGCCCAAGGGATACAACGTGCCCAAGTCCGAGATTGGTTAAGAAAACAAGACACCTATACTTTACATCGATCTGTCCGTTGCAATTTTCTACGGAACCGGGTCATCGTGGGTGGTATAGATGCCCAGTGGTAAGCGGATTTTGGTCGATATGAGCGCCTTTGCCAAACACAGCGATGGGATTCGGTATATCTTGACGTGCATCGATATCCAGTCGAAGTATGCCTGGGTGGTACCCATCCGGACGAAAACGGGGGCGAATCTCATAGCGGTGTTCAAGGACATCTTCAAGACCGGGCGCAAACCAATGTATTTGCAAACCGACGAACTCACGGAAGTCCTCAACAGACCGTTCCAACAGTTTTTGAAAGCCCAGAAGGTGTTTTTCTTCTGTACGTACAACGAAACCAAGGTTGGAAGGTTCCGTGGTGGAAAGGTTCAACAGAACATTCAAAGGCCGCATGTATAAATATTTCACCTATAAGAATACAAGGCGGTACATCGATGTTCTCCAGAAACTTGTGAGTGGTTACAATCGGGCCTATCACCGGAGTATAGAGGGAGCCCCCATTACCGTGACCCAACGCAATGAACCTCAGTCCGGCGTGTCTTGTACCCCAGGCAATCGAAGCGAACGCCGAAGGAGGTGTTCAAGGTCGAGGAACCTGTACGGATCAGTAAAGTCAAAGGTCAATTTGGGAAAAGTTACTTGCCCAACTGGAGCGATGAGCACTTCCTGATTAAACGGCGCCTACCCCGACAGCAGCAAGTCTATGAACTGGAAGATCTTCAAGGGGAACCGTTGCTATGGACGTTTTACGAGACGGAATTACATCCTGTCGTAAAAACAAAAAGACTACTACACGGTGGAGCAGATTTTGAAAGCGGAACGTCGACGTGGCAAACTGTTTCATTTCGTCAAATGGCAAGGCTGGCCCAGTTCCTTCAATTCCTGGGTCGCGGCCAACCAGGTGAAACGACTATAAAGCCAGACACCACTACCGTCATCTTTCATTCCACGTTCGACCACGGTGCTATGGACAAACAGCAGCTGCCTCTCAACACAGCGTCTCCCAAAACGCGCAAAGCGCAAGTGGGCTTTGTGGTGATACTGCTAACCCTGCTGGGTGTGTTGTACTGAGGTGTGTTTTACGACGTAGCCTAGCTTAGCACTCTACTTAGCCAACCTAGAACTCCAGCTGTGAGTGGCAATCAAACCAGTCTACAGGCCTTCTCTACACCAATCAACCCCGTGATCGAAACGAGCCCAGTCATCACCACCACCACACCACGTGTACAAGTCACATCGAGCTTCACACCGAGCTCCACACCTACACTAAGTACATCCACTACGTCTGAAAACCCACCGGATTTCATCACTCACAGTAAACGCCCATCCACAACGACGACCGACGTTGTACCCACCACCACTCCATTTCACTCGTATCAAATTTACAAGAGCTGGTTACCACGACAGCGGATACTCCTTCAACCTTGGACCCTCCGTGGCAACATCCCTTCACTTGCGTCATCGCAGGACCGACGTGCTCGGAAAAAACGCACTTCGTCAGGAAGCTCCTTCAACACGCCGACAGCATGATCACCCCCCCATTGCCCGAGTCGTGTGGTGTTACGGAGAATGGCAGGCAGCGTATGCAGCAATGCCCCACATCACGTTCGTGGAAGGCCTACCCAGCCTGGTCGATGTGGAACCGGACACCTTGGTGGTTCTGGATGATCTCATGGCTTTACCAAAGGCAGCCATCATCGACGGCTCAGCATCATCTACATTGTGCAGAATCTGTTCAGTAAAAACAAAGAACATCGGAACATCAGCTTAAATGCCCACTACCTGGTGGTCTTCAAAAACCCGAGAGATACCACTGCACCTGGCGAGACAGATGTATCCCGGTCGCACACCGTTTGCGTTGGAAGCCTTTAAAGATGCGACAACTCCTCAGCACGGGTATATGCTCTTCGACCTCAAGCAAGCCACTCCCGATCACCTTCGACTACGTACCGAAATCTTTCCCGGAGAGACCCACCACGTGTACATGCAACAATAATGTAAATACACCCACAGTGGCTCCCCCAGCTGGGGTGTGTGTTTGACTATGGGGATAATAAAAGAATTAATACCACATCATGGTTGACTTTGTCTCTGTTCAATATTCAGGAGGTAGCCCACAAAAGGATAAAATGGGGAGAGTTGTGGGTTCTAGCATTAGTTGTACATGATCTCTGCGCAAGTACGGAAGCACGCCCCGACGCTCCGTGTATTGAAGACGGCCCCAGCCGAGTTGGTTCGAACCACTGTACGCGGTGCGGACACTGACCTTGTACGCTGTCTGTGCGAGATCGGATACAACTTGTTAAAAGGCAACGTACCACTGACTCCGGCTCAGAAGACCAAGTTGCCAAGCATAAGACAGGTCTGCGAACCCTAATCCAGAAGCGAGTCTCTCAAACACAAAAGAAAAAGGTGTTACAGAAAGGCGGCTTTCTCGGGTCCATCTTAGCACCGTTGGCCGCTTCCGTGTTGGGTCCAGTATTGGGTCGACTCTTCGGACGACAATGAACCACAGCAAAGAAATGGTCCTCGTCGAACCACGGTTCCTTCAAAACCTCCAATCGCCCTACCCTGCTCCGCCTACGGTGAAGACCATGAACGAACTCGATGAAGAGATGCCACAGATCTTACAAAGCCCGGGGTTAAGCGACAGTGTTTTTTAGTGAACTGGACGGCGACCTCATTCACTTGTGTCACGGTGTGTACATCCGACGCGGCCCCTTCTTTGCTCATTTGGCTCGGCTAGATGGGGGTACGGTCCATTTTACCCTTCACCCTATTCTATGGTCTGCATTGGAAGATGCCGTTGCAGATAAAGTTCTTATGGAGGAAGAGCGGTCATCAGACGAGTTGAACTGGTCATTTACCATGGACAATGTGCTGGCAGAAGCCAAAGAAGAAAATCAGAAAGAAACTCCGGCTCAAGAGATATCCGTTATAAATCAATGATAGAGCCATCATTTGTCGCCATAAAGTGCTGGGAGAAGGTGTTGGATAACTTATACGACAGTCCCGACAGTCCGGTGGCCTATAGTGCCTTGTCGGCTCTCTATCGAGCGGCCAAAGCCCAAGGGATACAACGTGCCCAAGTCCGAGATTGGTTAAGAAAACAAGACACCTATACTTTACATCGATCTGTCCGTTGCAATTTTCTACGGAACCGGGTCATCGTGGGTGGTATAGATGCCCAGTGGTAAGCGGATTTTGGTCGATATGAGCGCCTTTGCCAAACACAGCGATGGGATTCGGTATATCTTGACGTGCATCGATATCCAGTCGAAGTATGCCTGGGTGGTACCCATCCGGACGAAAACGGGGGCGAATCTCATAGCGGTGTTCAAGGACATCTTCAAGACCGGGCGCAAACCAATGTATTTGCAAACCGACGAACTCACGGAAGTCCTCAACAGACCGTTCCAACAGTTTTTGAAAGCCCAGAAGGTGTTTTTTCTTCTGTACGTACAACGAAACCAAGGTTGGAAGGTTCCGTGGTGGAAAGGTTCAACAGAACATTCAAAGGCCGCATGTATAAATATTTCACCTATAAGAATACAAGGCGGTACATCGATGTTCTCCAGAAACTTGTGAGTGGTTACAATCGGGCCTATCACCGGAGTATAGAGGGAGCCCCCATTACCGTGACCCAACGCAATGAACCTCAGTCCGGCGTGTCTTGTACCCCAGGCAATCGAAGCGAACGCCGAAGGAGGTGTTCAAGGTCGAGGAACCTGTACGGATCAGTAAAGTCAAAGGTCAATTTGGGAAAAGTTACTTGCCCAACTGGAGCGATGAGCACTTCCTGATTAAACGGCGCCTACCCCGACAGCAGCAAGTCTATGAACTGGAAGATCTTCAAGGGGAACCGTTGCTATGGACGTTTTACGAGACGGAATTACATCCTGTCGTAAAAACAAAAAGACTACTACACGGTGGAGCAGATTTTGAAAGCGGAACGTCGACGTGGCAAACTGTTTCATTTCGTCAAATGGCAAGGCTGGCCCAGTTCCTTCAATTCCTGGGTCGCGGCCAACCAGGTGAAACGACTATAAAGCCAGACACCACTACCGTCATCTTTCATTCCACGTTCGACCACGGTTCTATGGACAAACAGCAGCTGCCTCTCAACACAGCGTCTCCCAAAACGCGCAAAGCGCAAGTGGGCTTTGTGGTGATACTGCTAACCCTGCTGGGTGTGTTGTACTGAGGTGTGTTTTACGACGTAGCCTAGCTCAGCACTCTACTTAGCCAACCTAGAACTCCAGCTGTGAGTGGCAATCAAACCAGTCTAAAGGCCTTCTCTACACCAATCAACCCCGTGATCGAAACGAGCCCAGTCATCACCACCACCACACCACGTGTACAAGTCACATCGAGCTTCACACCGAGCTCCACACCTACACTAAGTACATCCACTACGTCTGAAAACCCACCGGATTTCATCACTCACAGTAAACGCCCATCCACAACGACGACCGACGTTGTACCCACCACCACTCCATTTCACTCGTATCAAATTTACAAGAGCTGGTTACCACGACAGCGGATACTCCTTCAACCTTGGACCCTCCGTGGCAACATCCCTTCACTTGCGTCATCGCAGGACCGACGTGCTCGGAAAAAACGCACTTCGTCAGGAAGCTCCTTCAACACGCCGACAGCATGATCACCCCACCCATTGCCCGAGTCGTGTGGTTACGGAGAATGGCAGGCAGCGTATGTAGCAATGCCCCACACCACGTTCGTGGAAGGCCTACCCAGCCTGGTCGATGTGGAACCGGACACCTTGGTGGTTCTGGATGATCTCATGGCTTTACCAAAGGCAGCCATCATCGACGGCTCAGCATCATCTACATTGTGCAGAATCTGTTCAGTAAAAACAAAGAACATCGGAACATCAGCTTAAATGCCCACTACCTGATGGTCTTCAAAAACCCGAGAGATACCACTGCACCTGGCGAGACAGATGTATCCCGGCCGCACACCGTTTGCGTTGGAAGCCTTTAAAGATGCGACAACTCCTCAGCACGGGTATATGCTCTTCGACCTCAAGCAAGCCACTCCCGATCACCTTCGACTACGTACCGAAATCTTTCCCGGAGAGACCCACCACGTGTACATGCAACAATAATGTAAATACACCCACAGTGGCTCCCCCAGCTGGGGTGTGTGTTTGACTATGGGGATAATAAAAGAATTAATACCACATCATGGTTGACTTTGTCTCTGTTCAATATTCAGGAGGTAGCCCACAAAAGGATAAAATGGGGAGAGTTGTGGGTTCTAGCATTAGTTGTACATGATCTCTGCGCAAGTACGAAAGCACGCCCCGACGCTCCGTGTATTGAAGACGGCCCCAGCCGAGTTGGTTCGAACCACTGTACGCGGTGCGGACACTGACCTTGTACGCTGTCTGTGCGAGATCGGATACAACTTGTTAAAAGGCAACGTACCACTGACTCCGGCTCAGAAGACCAAGTTGCCAAGCATAAGACAGGTCTCCGAACCCTAATCCAGAAGCGAGTCTCAAACACAAAAGAAAAAGGTGTTACAGAAAGGCGGCTTTCTCGGGTCCATCTTAGCACCGTTGGCCGCTTCCGTGTTGGGTCCAGTATTGGGTTGACTCTTCGGACGACAATGAACCACAGCAAAGAAATGGTCCTCGTCGAACCACGGTTCCTTCAAAACCTCCAATCGCCCTACCCTGTTCCGCCTACGGTGAAGACCATGAACAAACTCGATAAAGAGATGCCACAGATCTTACAAAGCCCGGGGTTAAGCGACAGTGAGAAAGTATAACGGTACAATGAGACGATTCAACGGTACATGACGTTCATGGACCAATACAAAACCCTCTCTACCCCAGCATCACCACCACGCGACACACCGCTCACCTCAGCACCGCTCCAACAGCCGCCATTACCAGGGGTACCACCCACAGCCCCACAGTGGGTCGAAGACGAAGTGCTGAAGAGTGTACCTGCATCGTTCAAGAAACAAGCTGACCTGGTATTACAACGGATGAAACAAAATCCTAACATGACTTGGAATGATAAAGGCGAACTACTGGTACAGAATCAGGTGGTCCCCGGTACCCACATGGCGGATTTAGTGAACGACCTGGTGCATCAACGCAGGTCGCACACGGATCCTCGAGGATGGGAGGTCTTCGCTCAAGGCTTGAAAGATATGCATGTACCACAGGAATTGGTGGGGAGCCCCCAGCGCTGGGCCTGCATGCAGCGGACCCAGCAATCGCCGAGTTGCCCACTACCTTCTTGGGAAGCCGAGTGGGAACCGGAGTCACCCACCAAAACACCACAACGGCGGGCACCTACTTTTTCACCCCTTTTACCACGCCACGCCCTGAAACTACGTCCATCAACATCTATGACACGTAGCATCCAACGACGAACACGACACCAGGAACAAGCGCCCAAGGGTTGGGACAACTATTAAAACCAACAGCAGCAGCAGGAAAGCCAAGTCGCCATGTTTTACCTCACCCTACCCAGTAACAGTTCGCTCGATGTGTTTCCTGACAACACCTTGGCCAAGTACGTGACCCAGTTACCGCAGCCGTTGCATTTACCTGGACGATGGGAATGTGGACTCGTGGATATCCAATACCCTTATTTGTGGTACAACGTGCGAGCAAATGAAGTCTGGTACGAGGTGACCTACGAAGGAAAAGACACCCGACTTACTCTCCCCGAAGGCCAATATGATACCCCCAAGGAGTTCATACAGGGACTAACAAGACTGTTGCATGATAAGTCTCTACGGGAGGTCACGAATACTTCAAAACCCATAAAAACCTTCCCCTTCAAGAACCACGTGGACTTCGATTACAACGCACACAACGACAGGGCACAGATCCTCCTCACAACCAACGTGAATGTCGTACTGAGTTCTATCCTACAGCAAATGCTGGGTCGCGCTCACCCGACCTACACGGGTCCATCCGGGGACCATGGCCAGATCCCAATGGATATGAAGTCGGGTACAGTACAAGGCAGAAATATCTTGCTCATAAACGCGAGTGAAAAAAATCATTTTCGCGACTATAATTTATTAATCGCAGCCGGAAAACTCGCCTAAATCGCGCAAAAACAAAAGCATAATCTCGACTGAAACGCGTCGACCGTACGCCGTAACGGCATGACGCGATCAGAACAAGTCGCGTGTTGTAAATAAACGAGTTCCTTTGCTACTTGCCGATAGTCTCGTTTGTCAGCCTTGCATGCTCAGATAAATGCATGCCGGAGGATTTTGTTATGGACCGTGTTTTTTGAAGCAATATATTTGCATGTAGCTTGATTGAGTATATATATTTTCAGAAAGCCCATACTTTAATTAATCTGTCCTTTAAAATATCTGCCCATTTGTGTCTAAAATAAAACCAGACCAGGCGAGAAAATAAAACAAAAAATAAATTTTGATTTCAGCAACAATGAACATTACCTTGCGTTTATGTCCCAGCCAAACGTTAATTTTCATCAAAAATCTCCTCACGATTCGCTCAATTCAAGCGGACGATCGTGCTAAAATACCAGTACATCATCTCTGTGGGTTTTAATCCGACATATAAATCCGAGAAACCCTTTATTTCCATTGTAAATCCAACAGTCGGCTCGCTAAAGTTTCCAACTGAGGCATTTTCTATGCGATAAATTCACTCGGCACTGAAGACCGACATACAGACAGACAGCCAGCCAATCGCTGCGATTGTCTCACAGATTTTTCTACGATGACCTCATTCTCAACTAATCAGCTTCGCGGTATTAACCAACTCAGTCGACCTTGTTTTATCGAACGAATATTCATGACAAGGACATGTCTATTCAATCAAATTCTTCGTTATTTCTTTGTTAGTTGTTAAATCACTCATCATAGGTCGAAAGTGGGGCAAATGGCCTTGGGAATGAGGCCAATATCTCCCACATTCTACCGCGGGAAATGAGATTTCGATGGCGCTGAAAATGGTCCAAAAAACGGCAAATTCTTTGCTGATTTTCTCAATTTCCGTCACAATGAAGGTACGTCTTCAACAAAATAAACTTCTTATACGTTTATGGTATGATTCTTAATAAAATTTGAACTTATATTTCCGATTATTTCGTTATTGAATGGTGTGGACCATCAATGAGCTTTCACTTGACGAACATTTTACTGTGAGTGGAATTTCTTACGTGGTGGTCAATCTTGGCTTGTTCGGCCGACAAGACCCCATCTGACGCGATCAATAAAGTAGTCCCTTTTAAAATATGCCTGTGGATCGCGCTAAAACCCGAGACGATCGCGTCGATAGCGACATCGGCCGTTTTTACACGCTGACGCGTTTACAGAAAACAGTCGGGTCGAAACCGCGTGTTCCGAAATTTATAGTCGCGACTCCTTCAATAAACTAGCGCGGGTCAGTCTCGATTACTTCGCGTTCTACTCGCGTTTATGAACAAGTTATTTCTGCCTTGTACTATATGTACGGACTCTACGTCTACTCGGACGTGGTCGAGTCGTGGGCCATATCAACACACCCCTGTTACGGGTGGTCCTCATTAAAAAGCTGTATGGAGATCAAGTCACCCACAGTTTCACCCACATGCTCTACCTACCCGTACGACAAACCGACATCAACACTATCACGGTGGATATAAGAGATGACACGGGACGACCAGTGCTGACACTTCATTTCCGACAAGCACGTTCTCCCCACTCTGTATAATGAAAGTACCTTACGAGTGCGATGCCCGCAGCTATATGGACTATTATGCCCAACAGGCCGAGGGTGGCCTCCCGGTCTTTAACGATGTACGCATGCACGAGGATATGGGCTGGGGAACATACTCGGGAGTATCGTCAAACCGTTCTTACCCTTGGTGACGCGTGGGGTAAAAGCAATCGGCAAACAAGCGGTACGCAGTGGACTGCAAGTGACCGGTGATGTCTTGGGAGGTACGGCACCCAAAGAAACACTGAAACGACGGTCCCAAGAAGCAGGAGGTGTGTTGGTAGGAAATAAAATACCTGCACCACCGAGACCACGCACCAGTCGACGACCGACCCAGCGACGACGCACATCGAAGACCCAGCATATCTTTTCTTAAAACATGTCCTTAATCCACGCAGAGTCTTGACCCTCCACCAACAGTGAATTTGATTTGTGGACCGTCCCGCCCACACAGACCAATGCCGAACAAGGATTATGGGTGGAGCATCTCCAGCATCAACGAAATAGGGCCCATCGAGTTCACCATCAGTAATGCAGATACGGCCTATACGGCCTTTGTGACACAAAACCATGGCATGGGCCTAAGATGATGTATACATTTCTTTCACAAGATGGTCATCGAAAGATCTTCAAAATCGTGTCACAGTCAGCCAAGTGTGACTGCCAATGGCCCCTTCAGCAAACAACAGTACGCAGGCGCAAACCGAATCAGGACAGTAATCATTGGAGTTTATCATCATCAACTCTCATCAGGTTCATCCTCCATAATACAGGTCTATATACTCCATATCTTCGTACCAGGCCCTGCAGGTAGATTGGGGCTATACAGTTATTACTGCAACTGTCGGTTAAAAATATCAGCCAATGAACGGATGACTTTTTGGTGCAATACGCCACCTTCGTGGGATCTCGGTATATTTAGACGAGGCTCAGTTTAGGCGGAGAAGAAGCTGGAGGCCAAACTCTTTGAAGTCCGAGAGGACACGGCATAGGGGCGTCCCTTAATCTCTTAAGTCAAACGATCTGACTTCAAAGCAACCAGAATGGCACTTAATTCGTTAAAATGTGGGCATGTTCGGAGAGGTCATGAATTCACTAATGCGCTCCGGGATATTTCCAATTGAAGTGGCTGGTATTCGTTGTGGTGTGTAAGCTATCCGTCATGGCTTGGATTTGACCGACGATCCATGACTATAGGGATGGTGATCAGGTCCAGCAATGCATGTTTTGAGAAAAAAATCGTTTCCCCTGCACTACATACGCAAAAGCCGTAGACATTCTGACAGAAGTTATATGCAAATGCCATAGGCAATGCAGGTCTCCTTCAATATCTCAAGCTAATTAACATATCATATAATGTGGAAACGTAATTAGGATCATGAGATCGCTTTAATAAGTCAACATTTAATTACCATAGCTCCATACATCAGAGTATAAAATATCTGGAGACAGGGAAGCAAAAATGAAAACACGTATCATTTAGCTGACAACTCAGCAGTATGGCGTTAATAGCTAGAGGACTGTTACTAAGATGGCGAAGTTTCACAGTTTTACAAAAATAGTTCACTCACACTGGCATGACGAGTGATCAGGATCATGCGTGATACCGTTTGAGCCGGTGTTTTTGCTTTTGTGGTCATGTTATTCACGGTTTCCACGTCAACATGCAGTGATGATAAAAGTATCACTGCGATATAGAAACATCATATAGCTTCAGTGAATCTAGGATGAAAGTAACTCCGAAAATGGAAGTTTTTCGGAGTTACTTTCATCCTAGTTTATGTGAAATTGATCTGTGGGAATAATGGAGCTTCAGTGAATCACTCGTCATGTCTGAGATGTCTTTATTTCCGGCGGCGCAGCGCCGCCGGATATCTGAATTCAGTAAACATGGGAGCGGCCATCTTGATATTGGACGAGTAACAGGTGTTTTCGCGAGCCATACTTCACAGACGTGCCGTGGAGTGATCCAACTAGTTTCATATCGTAAAACGACAGGGTTGTATCATCCGTTCGTGGTTAACACATTAATATTAATTCTGTTATAATGAATTCATCGAATAAATGTCCTTTAGTACTATTTTATTATGGCTGAGAGACCAAATCGATGACCATACATGATCAAGTTATTCACCTGTACGTCTGCAGCAAAATGTTTGAGATTGAACTGCGAGTTACTAAAAACTCGAAACAGTAAAACACGCGGATCGGATTGATTTGTAGAGAAAGTCGATCTAGGCTTAATTTACAATGACACACATCAATAAAGAAATAGTGGCTTGATGATGGGTCCCATATAATGCCACAGCGCGAACTCTTACATCAGGCTATATAAAGTGACTTAATACGTCAACCAGAGAACATTACTTTCAAAGTTCTAATTGGACATGCGGTTCATGTGCACATTTTGGCAGCAAGCACTTAACTTCCGGCTAACCCCATACTTTCCAGATGGGTCCTTGCGCAAAACTACATTAGTCAAACCTTTAATGAAAACAAACGAATCGACGTTTTTTTAACCATAATGGTGCATCGTGACCTGTATTCACCAGTTGCACACGTAATCGGCTTGTAATACGCAGATTATAAGCTACAAACGTTTCCGCCGGCATTGATGCATCTGCATCAATAAGTTTTCTTGGGTATAATGTGGTCAGAATATCAACATGGGGGACCACGTGACGTTCTGTCGATCTGCACTACCTCTGATATTAGACTGCCACAATAAGCGAGTGATATTTGTGAATATAGAAAGACAGCCAGCTCTGGAGATAATTCTTCTTTTCTTATGTGTGATATACTGAATTCAGTTTAACTGGGGATAAACCCAAGTTGGTTGTAATGAATATGATGGCAGTGTTCTAAAATCGTTATAATATTTCTATCCCAATACAGATCTGAAACTGTATGTATGTATTAAGAAGGTCTTCCGACTGTATATTTTATTACATTAACAAAACATTACTATTCAAATAATTTTGATTTGTTTTTAAATTTACGGTATACTAGATCTCAATTTTCGAAATTGAAGTTTCCGAATAGCGTTTATACATAACAAATGTGAGGCCAATATAGTGTTCAATCTTCCCGGTAATATTATTGTGCAGAATAGCGCAAATATACCTGATATGGAAAGTTCTTATGTAAAACAAAATTTGTTTATTCCCCGTTTATCTACGTTATTTAAATATCAGTTTTCAAACCTGATATCCGGGGCGCCAAATACAAGTGTTCATCGTCATATTTTGGAAATGTTGTGAAACAGACAGACGACCCTAAGACCCTCAGGTAATGCTAGCAGGTTCAATTCTTTAAGATTAATGTTACCAAGCATCTTAATAACGAAACAAAGATTAGTAAGAGTGGGTCTTCAGGTGTGGAAGCGTGTTGGAAAAATCACAACATTACAAAAACAACACAGATATTCTGGGATCGTGTGGCTAGAAACATAGATGCAAAATCATCATATTTTGTAAAAAAAATATGTTTTCAGATACTTACGATTTGTATACCATGCTCAACAATATATAATACCGAACTTCGAGACATAGCCTACCAGAAAATATAGATTAACTCAAAACAACAGGCGAGACTATAAGCAATCAAAGGTCAATGTATTTAAGCCTCTGTTTGGCTAGGTAATTGACGCTTAAAGAAAGTTGATGTATTCTGGTGGGCGATATGATTCCGTTGCGCGTATTATATAATCATAAGTGTTTGAACTATAAATAAATAGACATGAGCTGTCCAGGTGATTGTATCTGCTGGTAACCGCTCTAAAAGTTCCATCTCTCATCGGGAGATGGGCCTGTAACTTCGAGCTAACCTGTCCAGAACTCTGGATCGAACAGAAACCTACAAGGGGGCGTTTCTTAAGTACTTTACATTTTCAAAGACCAATGAAAATTCACGAAAATTAGGCTGTCAAAGCTATACCGTCATCAGCTACCGGCATCATCCATTTCAAATGTTCAAATCAGCAACTAGGACGATCTGTTCCTTTTTGTCGCATTCAATAGCATGACATGTCGCGCCTCGCAGTTGCCGCCTGCGAATGTACCCGGTAAATGAGATCGTCCTGGCGCAAGCAGGGCGGGAAGAAGTTCAACTCTCATGAGCGTTAAACATTCTCAGTAGAAAAATTTAACGATTTGGTACCCAGAGTAATCTGTTGCAGTTCGACTTTTACGGCACTCACATATCTAATCCCGTTCCGAACATGTTTGTACATGTAATTCCAGAAAAGTTGTCCTCATAATTCTGTAAACTTGGAAGGAAATTAAATCGGACGCAACAAAATGACTTATCGATCAGAATGTCGTGGACAATGAACCGAGTTGGCTCTTACTAAATGTTTCATAATTGGGAATCACGCAGCCTTTGTATAGATCCTTAAACTGATATATTTGTTATAATGAATCATGTGAGAAAAACGTTTACACGTCCAAATCTTAAATTCAATACAAGCGTTAGATTCGACATGCTTCCGCATTAATGTAGCTGCAATAAAAGCGCGATTAAGATAGCAAGGCTACGTCTTATAATCCGCCGTATTTTAATCTGAATGTGAGCTGTCGGGGGAGCTTTCCTGTGTAGGCAATGGTTTCCCACCTCTTACATACCTCACCAAATGAGTAGCCAGGCATAGACCATTCCACCTCGACAAACGAAACATCTACGTTACTTTATCAGGTTCTCCACGCAGGCATAAAATAGAACTATCCCACGAGAAGATATACTGCATCGTTTGACATACCGATTTTGCAATAATTCTCAACAGAATAACTCGATTATTACTATTTTTGTCAAGCCGTATCCGCCACTAGACAAAGTAAGAGAGGCTTCAATGGTTTCGTAGTGAAGATCTGCATATCTACATAATATTATCAGGCTCTAATTCCAACCAGGTATAAAAAACAGAAATATACCAATATTTATAGTAAGTAAAAGGAACGTCCCCACTGCAACAACACGAATGTAATCGATCAAAACCATTCGGATAAGTTTAGTCTGTCGATTCTCTAATAGGGAGTTTCTGTTCAATACTTGTATTCTGACTTATCATGGACATAATTTGATATTAACCCTATCTGGCCTGGGCGATTTGGGACCTATCCAGGACATTTCGACTCTCTAAATATTTTTCTTACTCCTCGAGCTAGGGAGCTGAAATTTACCACAATATACCCTTGGGTTAAGCTCTACTAGAAATGTTTACAAAGTCCAAGATTGCCGCCATAATGACGTCACGGTGACGTCATTGTCAATAAAAGCATTTTTGACGATTTTTCGGTCACATTTCTGGAATGTTTTACTTATGTGTTTTCTTCGCAGAAAGTGCTCGATAAATTAGTAAATAATAGTCTGAGGCGAAATAAAATAGCTTATGCCCACTTTTCCTCGCGAAAAAGAATGAATTCCGAACCAAAAAGACGAAAGCATCACTTACATGTATCTGATACCCCACATGGACGTCATTTTGAATTTACACGTGATCCTTTGCTCGGGGGTATGCAAATAGGTTCAACATGGCCCCAATATGATAAACTACAAAGTCACGAAGTGTCATCTCTCAGGTTTTTTTGTCGTTCCGGGGATAGGTATAAAGTTTGGTAGGGGCGGGCCTGGTAGAGTTAATGCATTGTTCTGTGCATTATTGCATAATACTCATATACCTAGAAGATGAGAGCGCCTTCAGACTAAGCGAGAATATAATAGGCTCACTAATTTTACACGCGGAAACAGTATTGATATCGTCTGTAAATTATGTTACATGCACACAATTTACTCACCTGTGTATGTGTATATTTACACATGTGCAAATATACTTTTGCACCTGCTATTGACCAGATGCAAATAAACTCAAAGTGCAAATATACATACATGTGTATTTCCGTTCACATGACAAGAAATACACATGTGTATTTTTTTACATAGGGTGCAAATTTGCATACGTGAGTAAAAGTGTGCATGTGAACGGGGCTATACATGTGTTGTAACCATACAGGTATGCATTTCCAACAGTATATATTAAACACCGAACAATCGTCGCCAACACCAAACCTTTCAACTCATTATGGACTGTCCTGCAACGAAACCTTCCAGTCAATCATGCCTACTTATTCATGTCATTAACACCGCTTTAAACTTCCATAATAATTGATAATTTTCTCAGTTTACGTACGACTGACCAACTTGCAACTCCAGCAAACGCCGAAACGGTAAACAGAGTAAACTTCCATCTCGTCCCTGTAGATCTGGCCTGCACGTGTATACTTATCTTGCTTTCTTGTTTCAGACAGGTGCCCTTGTATTGAGCATGTTTAGAGAATGACAATACAGTCCATGCTCATTTGCTCACGTTGTTAATCACAAAAGTTAAAAAAAAAATGTTTTCCGTCCATATCGGGAATAAATGATGGAAATTCGTCACCGTTCTTGAACAGAGAAACTTGGCCTGCTGTAATAACTGATTGTCTGCTCTTATATATTTCAGGATAAACCACATAGTTAAGCAATCCTTTCCTATCTATTATTTCCATAGATGTTTTTGTCGGTTAGAGAAGCACACAGCCTAGATATTCTTTCTCATGTTTAGCTGTAGACATGAGAACACCCTATCGCTTACAACATGGTGGTACTCGGATAAACTCGTATTCTCAACATCCACTGGAATGACCTGCTCTTTCGGATTTGCTTTTTTGTGCATTCCTACACAAGACCCAGATATGCAACGGGTGTAGAAATGATATCACCATCAGAACGAGTAAGAATATGTTCACCTGAAATAAAACAAAGCATGGATGAATTCAGCGTACTTGATGACTCGAGTTGACCTCTGCACCCACCATCATAATACTGCCTAAACTGTGTTGGCATACGCGAGCATATAGAAAGCGGAAAATGTTCACTGATTATCGTATATCCAGTTTGGAGTAATTTCTCAAGACAAATTATTTTAACCAACTTATCAGGAGACGATTCTACCAAATGTGTCTCTATAGAATAACCATAGATTTGTTCAACCAATTATACAGACAGGCATTGTGACGTTGGTTAAAAGCAACACACACTTTACTCCATCTATCAAAAGTGTTACAAAACATCAATTGAATTGACTGGTAATATATAGTGGGGCAGAATAAAGGACATACTCAGGAGAGAGACTGAGATGGTTGTTAAGTACATGTACGTTGTCTCTTATTCACAGAACATTCACCTTGGCGGATCCAACTGGCGGTGTGTCAGACCATATGAAAAGCGGATACTGCAAACACCCAAACAATCCACCCGCCATCACAACTACGCCAAACAGAAAACCGAAATATTCTGCCGGGAAACTAAAAAACATGGCATGTACCAGGGTATTAGCACATTCATTATATACCATACAATGTTAATGTACAACAAATATATACGGGTAAGTAGTAAAGGGCAATATACTCTTGAAAATAATTGATATTATATGATGGCTGCGGAGTTTTGCCTTTGCAGTTGGCTGTACCATAATTCCTGACAACCAGAGGAGGAGGTGAGCTACCAGATTGGGCAAGTTATCGCATAATTTTATGGTACAATAACTTCGCAAAATCACAGTCATGCTCCGCCCACTCACTCAGATGTCAAGAATCATCGTGCAGTCAACTTAAGAAAGAGGTACTAAAATTTAGACAGGATACAGTTTGTAAATAAAAGAAAAACCGAAATACTATACTATAAACTGAACATATGTTGTATAAAACATTTGTTTGTATTATGCATTTACTCAGCAATGAATTTGACACGCACTATATCAGAACGATACTCTTACTCAGAAGTTCCTTTGGGTTTAATTTCACCAAAACATTACCAACACGATAATTACAACAATTCAATTTTAATAGTTTTTCAATTGAATGTGATCATACGGAAGCGTAAGATCTTCAACAGAAAGTTCAATATAACGAAACATTGAAAACTAGGATTCGATTCGCAATATATTATCTTCCTTTGATAGAAGTTCCTTTAAAGTGTCAAATTACAGTTTTGCATATGTCGTCACTTGCCATTTGTCAGTTTTCTTTTCACAGTCTGATACACAAATAGCCGGAAATACTATTGAAAAAACCTCCAAATAAAAGCTTCCAATTCAGTTCCTCACCCTGACAAATATCACACAGGCGTCGTTGCACTTTTTCAATGCAAAGCTCTGGTCTACAGTCACAGAATTTTCGGTCATACCACATTTCTTAAGCGGACAAAAAGCATCATTTTCCATATCGATGTCGGTCATATCGTATTTCTTTAGCGGACAGATACCATCATTCTCTATATCGATGTCGGTCATATCGCATTTCTTTAGCGGACAGATACCATCATTCTCTATATCGGTGTCGGTCATATCGCATTCCTTTAGCGGACAGAAATCATCATTCTCCATGTCGATATCGGTCATATCACATTTCTTTAGAGGACAGATACCATCATTCTCTATATCGATGTCGGTCATATCACATTTCTTTAGCGGGCAGATACCATCATTCTCCATATCGATGTCGGTCATATCACATTTCTTTAGCGGACAGATACCATCATTCTCCATATCGGTGTCGGTCATATCACATTTCTTTGTCGGACAGATACCATCATTCTCCATATCGATGTCGGTCATATCGCATTTCTTTAGAGGACAGATACCATCATTCTCCATATCGGTGTCGGTCACATCACATTTCTTTAGCGGACAGATACCATCATTCTACATATCGATGTCGGTCATATCGCATTTCTTTAGCGGACAGATACCATCATTCTCCATGTCGATGTCGGTCATATCACATTTCTTTAGCGGACAGATACCATCATTCTCCATATCGATGTCGGTCATATCACATTTCTTTAGAGGACAGATACCATCATTCTCCATATCGATGTCGGTCATATCACATTTCTTTAGAGGACAGATACCATCGTTCTCCATATAGATGTCGGTCATATCGCATTTCTTTAGCGGACAGATATCATCATTCTCCATGTCGATATCGGTCATATCGCATTTCTTTAGAGGACAGATACCATCATTCTCCATATCGATGTCGGTCATATCACATTTCTCTTAGCGGACAGATACCATCATTCTCCATATCTATGTCGGTCAAATCGCACTTCTTTAGCGGACAGATACCATCATTCTCCATATCGATGTCGGTCATATCACATTTCTTTGTCGGACAGATACCATCATTCTCCATATCGATGTCGGTCATATCACATTTCTTTAGCGGACAGATACCTTCATTCTCCATGTCGATGTCGGTCATATCACCTTTCTTTAGCGGACAGATACCATTATTCTCCACATCGGTGTCGGTCATATCACATTTCTTTGTCGGACAGATACCATCATTCTCCATATCGATGTCGGTCATATCGCATTTCTTTAGCGGACAGATACCATCATTCTCCATGTCGATGTCGGTCATATCACATTTCTTTAGCGGACAGATACCTTCATTCTCCATGTCGATGTCGGTCATATCACCTTTCTTTAGCGGACAGATACCATCATTCTCCATGTCGATGTCGGTCATATCACATTTCTTTAGCGGACAGATACCTTCATTCTCCATGTCGATGTCGGTCATATCACCTTTCTTTAGCGGACAGATACCATCATTCTCCATATCGGTGTCGGTCATATCACATTTCTTTGTCGGACAGATACCATCATTCTCCATATCGATGTCGGTCATATCACATTTCTCTTAGCGGACAGATACCATCATTCTCCATACCGATGTCGGTCATATCACATTTCTTTAGCGGACAGATACCATCATTCTCCATATCGATGTCGGTCATATCACATTTCTTTAGAGGACAGATACCATCATTCTCCATATCGATGTCGTTCATATCACATTTCTTTGTCGGACAGACACCATCATTCTCCATATCGATGTCGGTCATATCACCTTTCTTTGGCGGACAGATACCATCATTCTCCATATCGATGTCGAACGACTTGCGCTTTCTAGAATTTGGTGGATCGAGTACAGTGAATACCCCCTGCTGGATTTCAGGGCATCACACTTTGTATTGCACTGATACTGCAAAGATTTAGCACTTCCGTTTCCGAAAACCCCCTTCTCTCAAATTCTTCGTCGCCGGATAAAACTGTCTCGGCTTGTTTTTACCGAAGTTAGTCTCAAATACCATCGACAGTAATTCTTTTATCCTAGATTTATTCATCTGAAGAATTTTTGTCAAAAACTTTTTGGTCTCCAATGTGGCGGCGCAACCCACAGGAAATGAGATACAACGAACGTGGGGGTAGTGCTTACCATGCTGCTTTCGTGTTTTGAGTAAAAATCGCCCAGGAAAAGGTTCATTTCTTCCGCTGTCATCTCTTTCAGCACTGGTACTATTCTCCAGCTTAGAACGGTGCTCCCGCCATGTCTTCTTACACCCAGAGAGACTCTTGCCTTCCTTGTATTCACGTTTTCTTGAGTTTGAAGTAGTTCCTTGACTTCATGCTCCGACATAAGATCGACATATCACTGATTGTTGGGCTGGGCGGGCTCTGCGCTCTTCTCAACAGTCTCCGTTAGATCTAGTTTTACTTTGGATACAAGCCTCTGGTCCGTCATTCTATATTCGACCATCGTCCATTAAAGAATTTTCGCGTCCATAATCCAGATACATAATTCATATACACCAAATTCTAAAAACAAATCATAGTAAAAATAGGCTAGATTCCTACAAGAGAGAGGCGGTCACAGTTTTCAGTGATGCCGGTAAGATATGATGTTCCAAAAATAATCCGTTTCGCCGATCATTAGTCTTAATCCATATCGATTTTCGTTGTAAAGTAGTTGTGATGTATCTCAGTCAGGTTTTGATTGTGTCTGTTCATATGAACACCGTGATGATCTCTTCATGGGTTCATACGGCCCCCTAGCTAACCCTGGGTTAAGCGGAAGTAGACGCCGGTTACGAAACGTAACGCCATAGATATTGCACGCTTTTATATAAGCAATCGATATATATCGTCAAATTTGAGAAAGTTTGAGTGGAGGCGCCTGGTGGTATATTGCTGGTTTATAAGTTTCTGCTATAATGTTTTGTGACATTTATTAAAATCGTCACATTTAACACAGAATCTAGCAAATGTTACCAGACGAGATATGTATATGTCATACGCAAGTCCCACTGAAATATTTCTCTCCAGGAAGGAATAGTTTAAAATGTTGAGATTGTAATCATCTCTTTTGTTATAAAGTCGACGAGAGCGAAGGCCCGCTTCATTTTTCTAAAGATTTATGTCTAAATTTGATATCCCGTTAGGGTTATCCTATCCTATCCTATCCTATCCTCTTCCTGAAAGTGGATATATATCCTTCACTGCGTCCTTTATATAGCGATTATCCACAGCTGCAGACAGCGGATACACGCCAGCCAAAATGGATGCCCAATTAGTACCCAATGGAATACAAATGGCATGAAATGCTGTTGACATATTGGTTCCAAATTACACATGGATATTAATAATGAGAAATTCAAGCAATTATATAAACAAATAAACATCCCATGAATGACATCCCTGTATGCAGTAGAACTAAAGTATGCTTTATGGCTCCTGACATTAATATTTCGGCGATCAGTTTTCCCAAATCCCCGTAATGCGACTTCGGTTCATCGCCACCTGCGAATTCGTCATATTTTTGGAATGTTAGCTTCGATGTCAAGTTGCTCAATCCCATATTTTCCGTTGCTTTTCTGTGTCTTAACACACCTGGGATAAATCCATGTCATCACCATCGAATGAAAAAAATCTAAATCCTTAAAATTGATTGTTGCGAATTCGGACGCCATATTTACGAAACTAGGCTGGTTCTCACGCAAGCCGATTTCCAAATGAACCGCTGCTAATATTTTATGTGCAAAACAATTTTGGGTTTGACGCAAAAAAAAATACACGTGATCAGTTTTCTCAACATCTGATCCGTCAGTTTATTTAGCGCCAATAAATCACGTGCCATACTCCGCCTGACTGGTCAATTATTTGGCGCTTTAGCACGTGTTATGTGACAGATCACATTGACATTGACTGACATGCCATGCTACAAGTTCATTATTGTACAGCTGGACTGGCATACACACGTCAAGCTTTTCAATAAATGTAACATACAATTTCTCTTACTCTGGACGTATTCTAGTCAATTAATTAGACAACACAATAAGGTAGCTGTTCCACGTTGAGTGATAATACCTTGTATTGTTCCGCGTATATTAACAGGAAAAATGATTCATTTCATAGCAAACCATTCATCGACACACCACGGTTTATGTTTTGGGGGGTTAAATCGTGTTATCTTTTCCTTCATTCTCCTTGCATACATGTATTTACTGGTAACCTTGTAACTTAAATCTACAGATTATGTGGGGATAGCACGGGGAATATACAATTAACACAGTGTGGGCTTCACACGGGAAGATGGCTAAACTTGGAATTATCAAAATGAACGCAAGTTAGACAAATGTGAGATAGTTTTTTTTTAGTTTGATCCATATATGGGGATTAGGCGCAGTTCCTTGAAATACTTGCCTTGGTCCAAATATTAAAGACCGACGCGCAGCTTCGCAATTCTATGATGGCCGAGAGGGGCCATCGACCATCGCCCTTGAAACATTTTGGGCGATATTGCGATGCGATAACGCGATATTGCGATGCGATAACGCCATAATGCGATGCGATAACGCGAAAACGCGATATTGCGATATTGCGATAACGCGATATTGCGATGCTATAACGCGATATTGCGATGCGATAACGCGAAAACGCGATATTGCGATATTGCGATAATGCGATATTGCGATGCGATAACGCGATATCGCGATGCGATCACGCGATAACGCGAAAACGCGATATTGCGATATTGCGAAATATCACGTTATAATTACGCGATAATGTGCGATATTGCGATAATGCGATATATCGCGTTATTTTCCGCGATATTGAGCGATTTTGCGATAATGCGATATATCACGTTATTTTTCCGCCATATTATGCGATATTTTTCCGCGATATTGTGCGATATTGCGATATTGCGAAATATCGCGTTATAATTGCGCGATGCTTGAGCGGATAGCCATGAAGACAACTCTGTCAACTCCGTTGGCCCAATTCCTGGTTATCTCCCCTGATTCGAACATTTCGAAATAGGTACGAATTTCCCTCCAGATCAAACAAAAGTCATGCGCCAATAAATTATATTGATTGATTTTTAATTGTTTTCATCGTACCATCGTATCATCGTACCATCCTATCATCGGACCATAGCATCATCGTACCATCGTACCATCGTACCATCGTGTCATCGTACCATCGTGCTATATTTATTTAAATACCCACCGTTATGTACCGTTGATGGATGGAGATGTCTTTCAGCACAGCGACTCGTTATTATTCTTACTTAGGTTGATTGAGCGAGGAGATAAACTATTCTTTACTCACTCGATTTTCCCCACACACTATCACCTGATTAACTAAATAAAAAAGCCCTGGTAGTATTAAAAGCGTAAATTCGTGTCTATTTGGCTGCAGCCTGGGCCGCAGTCAGGACGGGTAAAGGCCAAAGAAGGCCGCATCCTGTTCGGAATGGGCCGTATGAGGTGGCATAGAACACTCGTGGGAGAGCATCCGACTGGATGGGTGAGTGGTGAAAGAAAGGCTATGACGCGCATGCCCAGACAGAGAATAGTAAGAAAAGAGCATGGTATGCACGTTTTGGGGTCGAGATATACCGATGGGGCTGAGTGAATGAGTGAGTGAGTGTGAGTGAGGAGGAGGAAGAGGTGAAGTGAAGGAGGAAGAAGAATGGGGTTGAATAAGTGAGTGGTCATATAAAGTCGTTTGTAAACCATTAGCCTCAAGTTGTATCTAAACATGAGTGGTATCCTATTGAAGCTCTTATCCGGTAGAGACAGACTGGGAGTGATATATGCATGCGCACTGAGGAGTGGTAGAGAAAGGGGAGTTTCAGTGGTGCTGATTGTGCCCCAAACACGTCAAGGTTATATGCATAGCAGTACATTTTCTTTATTTGATTCGATAATTTTTTTTATGCGATGTATTTTTTTATTTGTATTCGAAGCAGTTGTAAAATATATGTGCAATAATTGCATTGTGGGTAATACCTAACCCCGCCTATTTGAATATGTAACGAGGTTTTTCATTGGCTATTGGGAAATCGACGGCGATATGGCGGCATATTTGACAGTCGGTTTGCCTCAATCCACAAGGATAAATCTCGTCTTTGGCTGTCGAGGTCGTCTTTGATAATGTTTGTCTTGTGTTTGTCTTCATTCTTAGTGTCAAATCACAAACAAACGATTTGAATGTAGGGAAACTGACCAAAGAGACAGTGAAGGCAAACCGACACATATCTCAAATATGCCGCCATTTTCGCCATCGATTCCTCAATAGCCAACGAAAAGCTTCGTTACATATCCAAATAGGCGGGGTTAGGTATTACCCACAATGCAATTATTGCACATTTATTTTACATCTCCTTCGAATAAGAATTAAAAAAAACATTATTATTGCATATAAATGTAGATTTCAAAAGGACATGAATGAAATCTTTGCATATATTTGTTATTATTGAATATAAATTTAATCAGAATTGAATGAATATATGTTGGATTGAATGAAAAAATATATTATTGAATATTGCCACACTTGGCCTGCCATAGTCCGTGTTTCCGTACTTTATATTTCAAGACAAATCCTAGTTGTACATGCACCTACCCATGACATGATCGGCCTCGAGAAGCTCTTCACACGGATACCCCGCACGACTCATTCAGACCAATATTGGGTCATCTCGACCCCAAACGTCCATTCAAATGCCCTTTTCCCACAATGACCACCCCATTACTCTTATCCCAAACATGCATTTCCGGAGATGTCAATGCACTGAAAGGATCATCAGAAGGCCTATTAATCAAGGGCTGTGACATTTGACCCATACGTGACGTCCATGGACATGGCCGGAGATTTTAACATTGAAGTAACTGGAGGAAAATTCGTACATATTTCGAAATGTTCGAATCAGGGGAGATAACCAGGAATTGGGCCAACAGAGTTGACAGAGTTGTCTTCATGGCTATCCGCTCTCGCATCGCGCAATGATAACGCGATATTTCGCAATATCGCAATATCGCACAATATCGCGGGGAAATAACGCGATATATCGCAATATCGCACACTATCGCACAATATCGCGTTATTTTCGGGAAAATAACGCGATATTGTGCGATATTGTGCGATATTGCGATATTGCTATAATATCGCACAATATCGCGGAAAAATAACGCGATATATCGCAATATCGCACAATATCGCGTTATTTTCGGGAAAATAACGCGTTATTGTGCGATATTGCGATATTGCTATAATATCGCACAATATCGCGGGAAAATAACGCGATATATCGCAATATCGCAATATCGCACAATATCGGATTATTTTCGGGAAAATAACGCGATATTGTGCGATATTGTGCGATATTACGATATTGCTATAATATCGCACAATATCGCGGAAAAATAACGCGATATATCGCAACTATCGCAATATCGCGCAATATCGCACCAATATCGCGTTATTTTCGGGAAAATAACGCGATATTGTGCGATATTGCGATATTGCTATAATATCGCACAATATCGCGGAAAAATAACGCGATATATCG
>JAVTVY010005815.1:0-42524 GCA_036873755.1 Hanleya hanleyi
TCACAGATGATGCGGACATCCCTCAAATCGGAATGTACACACCGAGAACTACAAGATGAATCTCCAGGGACGCATTCGAACTGTGAATAGCCCATCTCGATCCCAAATACCTTCATGTACTGCCTGAAAATGTCCACTTTCGCTACTACTCGTACCGATGACGTCACAGATGACGTCACAGATGACGCGGACATCCCTCAAATCGGAATGTACACCCCGAGAACTACAAGATGACACCTTCCAGGACGCATTCGAACCGTGAATAGCACATCTCGATCCCAAATACCTTCATGTACTGCCCGAAAATGTCCACTTTCGCTACATGCCACCGCGCATGCGCAGAATGCCGATATTTCAACCCCACACCTAGTCCACCAGATGCCCCTTCATGAATGCTTCACTTTGATACCTCACTCGACTCCATCGGTCCACTAGGGGCTCCCCTAGCTCCAAAAAGGCTATTTTCATACCCTTCGGCCACCGCGCATGCGCAGAATGCCGATATTTCAACCCCACACCCAGTCCATCAGATGCCCCTTCACATAAGCTTCACTTTGATACCTTACTCGACCCCATTGGTCCATTAGGAGCTCCCCTAGCTCCAAAACGTCTATTTCCATACCCTTGGGCCACCGCGCATGCGCAGAATGCCGATAGTTCAACCCCACACCCAGCCCATCAGATGCCCCTTCACATAAGCTTCACTTTGATACCTCACTCGACCCCATCGGACCCTTAGGGGCTTCCCTAGCTCCAACACGGCTATTTTCATACCCTTCGGCCACCGATGCCACCGCGCATGCGCAGAATGCCGATAGTTCAACCCCACACCCAGCCCATCAGATGCCCCTTCACGAATGCTTCACATCGATACCTCACTCGACCCCATTGGTCCATTAGGGGCTCCCCTAGCTCCAAAACGTCTATTTCCATACCCTTCGGCCACCGCGCATGCGCAGAATGCCGATAGTTCAACCCCACACCCAGCCCATTAGATGCCCCTTCACATAAGCTTCACTTTGATACCTCACTCGACCCCATCGGACCCTTAGGGGCTTCCCTAGCTCCAACACGGCTATTTTCATACCCTTCGGCCACCGCGCATGCGCAGAATGCCGATAGTTCAACCCCACACCCAGCCCATTAGATGCCCCTTCACATAAGCTTCACTTTGATACCTCACTCGACCCAATCGGACCATTTTATCTAGGGACTACTTTTCTCCGCGGAAGCTTTTTCCCGAGACCGAATCACCGCCAAAACCACGGCCAAACCGCATCACCGCGCATGAATACATTTTTTTTTTTTTTTTTGCCGGAACTTTTTTTTTTTCTGCCGGAACTATGCACTCATTGACCTTTGGTGAGAGAGAGAGAGAGAATTATTAGGTTTAGAGGCCGCCATCTTGTCCCACCTCCCACACGACACACAAACAGGCCGCCATCTTGTCCCACCTCCCACACGACATAAAAACGGGCCGCCATCTTGTCCCACCTCCCACACAACACAAAAAACCAGCCGCCATCTTAACCCACCTCCCACACGACACAAAAAACCAGCCGCCATCTTAACCCACCTCCCACACGACACACACACTAAAACAGGCCGCCATCTTGTCCCACCTCCCACACAACACACTAAAACAGGCCGCCATCTTGTCCCACCTCCCACACAACACACTAAAACAGGCCGCCATCTTGTCCCACCTCCCACACCACACTAAAACCAACCGCCATCTTGTCCCACCTCCTACACTACACTAAAACAGGACACACAAACAGGCCGCCATCTTGTCCCACCTCCCACACAACACAAAAACGGACCGCGATCTTGTCCCACCTCCCACCACACAGGCCACGCCCCCTCATCACGCATGCGCACCCCCTCAATTGTGACGTCAAAACACACAAATTGACCTCTATGACCTCTACATCCGGGGGGAATATTACTTATCTTGCGCGCTGTATACTACTACGACGGCTGAATTATGAATGACGGACTAGACGCTTGTGTATTTACATGTGTCCACACTGGTTAGGCATTGGGGCCGGTATATGTTGGCCATACTGGATACAATGCAGATACTATGGAACGATTTCTTTGTGTAGAATCATAAATCATCCGAGCCGCTGTGTGACTTTGTCATGATTACGCGCATAACAACTCGGAATGTAGTAGGGAAGATGAAAATACAGTCAGATGCGCACTCGAGACTGGACGATTCCTTACACACCTACGCTGAAAAAATAGCCCAAGTGGGTGACTAGCGGCATGTTTGGGCCAACGGTATATCGTTGTGTACAAAGTCCAAGTCGTCATAATTTGAGTAATGTGAGCATGCTCAAACAAGAAGTAGTCGAAAGGGGTATTTTCAGATGCCCATGGAAATTTGTGGGGAGGTGTGGGCCAAACATGTTTCAAATGTGTCGTGATTGCTGTCTTGATGAGGTTCGGTTGCGCACTTGGGACTTGACGCCAACTTACATAAACTATAACGAAACACTATCCCATGGGAGTGACCAGCGACAACTTGGTGAGAACTGTGTACAAAGTTCTGACCGTCGTCCAGTGATGTGCGCATACCCACACGAGGAGTAGAAGAGAAGAGGCATTTTCTAATGTGCATGAACTATTTTTGTCGAGATCTGCGTCATATTTGGTTCAAATGTGTCAGGCGGACATTCTCGTTGTATAGAATAAGACTGAGGTTGTTGTACAGTGATACAAGCACGTGCGGCCAGGGAGTAGTATAGAAAGGTCATTTGAGGTGGGAGTTCTTATGGAGATGTAAGCTAGAGGCTACATTGTTCGAATATGAGGCTTCAAACGTTGTGTATAGAATGAATGGTTTGTTGACGATGATCTGCAATATACGAATGCGCAGTCAGGGAGTAGTAAAGGAAGAGCAGTCTATTGATTTTTTAATGATCTGTGAGCCATGCGAGCAACAAATGTGGAGTGATTGGTGTCATAGTTAAGCTCTCCTTTGGCAGAATAAGACCACGGTGGCGCCGTTGATCTGTAACCCCATCAACGGACATACTAAGTGGTTAGTGAGGTCTGCTGGGTAGGTGTGAGCCAAACCTGGCGTATTTGATGTCCCAGTGAAGCTCTCGTTGGGTAGAATTATACGCTGGTGACGTTGATTCTTGGTATTCTTGTGCATGGTCGAAGATTAATATAGAAAAGGCATTTGAAGTGTTGTTTTTACATAAAATAGACATGGAAGGATGCATGTAATCTATCAATCTATTATTAATCTATTATTAATGTCTTCGGAGTAGAGTGGACAAAGAGGAAATTGTAGAGGTTTAGCAGAGGGCGCTAAGATGGAATCATCGTCGGATCGTGGAATGTGGTACATCTCACACAGCGAGGCCATGTCCACGCCCAAGCGATGAGTACGTCCGCAGGTTGATCAACGAAAGGCAAGTGGCTCTCGACTTTCTCTATTACATCGCGCAAGATCTCATCGTAATAGAAATAGGTATAGGAAGGTGGTGGATATATCTCTGACCGAGGGGTGGTCGGGGGATCGGCTTCTGTGTTGTATGGGTGATTCGTCTGCCTCGATTCTGGGATTTATTTTCACAGGGTCCTCATCTTGCAAACGTCCCTGTGGCATAGAATGTCACCAATGGGAGAAACATTGATGGAGGTGCAATTGACTCGGGAGTTTAAATAAATCGACCACAATCCTCACACGGATGCAATTTAGTATTTGAATATGTCACCGCATTCCTGACATTGGTGCGTGGATCCCTGATGACGTGCACATTCTTAGCGTTGTAAAGCGTCCTGGCGATTAAACAACTGGATACAGGTCGTACAGCTCCCCTGGGTGGTGGTGTCGTGGATTACAGACGAGAGAATGACTTTGAGCATGTTATACGCGTGAATATTTTCAAAGAGTGTCTGATAAAACGGCCAGAACTCTCCTCTTGCTGGCGACCTACGTCTAGTATAACCGCTTCAATACGGTCGCAACCGCTTCAGTAATAACCTATCTAAACCATGACCCCATTTTGTGAAAATTCCATTTTCAACAATCGGCCTCTTCATGATGCAGTGGACTGGCGCGTCCATGATCTCTTCTGCACACTGTTGTACATATGTACGCTATATGCATCTTTGTGATCACGACAGTAAGCTGGGTCAGGATGGCCGAGTGGTTCTAGGGTGCTCAACGCCACCAGACGAATTTTGCATGCGTGCCACAATGATCCTCTATAATACCGTAATGAAGCTGAACAACTCTCGACTGACGTTCTATAAGATTGCATTGGTGCTGTATTTATCTCCAAATTAACGGTCAGTGTAGTACCATGTCTATCGGCGCATTGCAATGACGCTATCTATGAACTGCGCTGTTAAATTATTACACTTCGTCATCACTTCATGACACTGCATTGACATTTTATGAGTGAGTAAGGACTGTACAGCTAAGTATGCTGAATGTGTGTAAGCCTACATCTGTGGGAGTATGGTACTGCCGTCATCTATGTGTGGTTTATTGTACAGTTACATGTCAGAATCAAAAATCACCAGAAATTTTCATCAAAAGTAGGTCAGCTCAGAACTTGTTGGTAACAGTCCCCTAATGCACCTTCATGCCAAAAATCAAGGTTCTAATGTCAACGGTTCTCCTTATTTTGCCGACGAAAGGATTCGGATGGACTGACTCACTCACTCATTACCGGACAATTTGCAATCTGTGGCCTACTTCGTAGCAATATCAGTAAAGTCTCTACAGCTATTTGTGAAGATAATGCCTGCAACTGTGTGGGTACGGACGGACACATATGACTGTTACGTTGATGGGTTTTGGGATCAGCTGGGCTATGCATCTAAACGGTCAGTAATTTCATGAATGAGTAAAGTGGTAGTATGTATTATACAACTATGTGTGACTCAGTCACGTGTGAATATGTCCTTCAGAGCTATATGCAAGTAAGGTTTGTATGGCTGTGCGTATGTACGGTATCAACGCGGTTTTGAAGGGGATGATATTATACGTGAGTTTAACCCTTGAACTTTCGCAGAAGTGAGGTTATCACCGGAAGCGACGCCATCACCGGTAGGCAGGTATGTGCATTTGCCTGATGGCACAGGTTGAACCCTACAATGACATAACTTCTGCGGGTCTACCCTAAACTCTGATGGTGAAAAATTTAGGCTAAACCACCAGGTAAGTGAAGATGCATAAATGGGCGTCGCTCTCGTGTTAAGGCATTAAGGATGCACAACGATTCTAGTTCATATCACTGGATGTACGACGGTCAGGAAATTATACACAGCGATATCCCATTTACCCCAAATATCAACGGTCACCCGGCTACTTTTCATCCGAGGATTGTTTAAACACAAGGTCATACAACTCGAAGCATGCGCATGCGTGTATTAGAGAATGCCCTTTCTCTGCATTTCCGGGAATACGCATGAGCGTGTTCCAATCAACCACCACAGTCTTACTCTACACAGCGGTTTTCAGTGGAACACCAATTAAGACATGCACCATAAATGTTGAATACTAGCATGCGCATCCGCACATGGCCTTCCTCTACTACCCCTCGGGTGCGCATGCTTACGTCAATGGACCCAAGACAGCCAGGGCATTGTACACAACAATAGGACATACACCCGCATATGTGTTTCATCCTAGGGATGTATTTAGGAGCCGTGTCCCGATTGTGCACTGGACCATATCTGCATTTTCTCTACTATTTCCCCAGTGCGCATATGCACAATGACATAAAAGCCACACAATGGTCAGAACTTCGTATGATTCTCCACAACGAAATCGTTTCATAGACATCCCCCTCATTTAAACCCTTTCTCTACCACTGATGACAGATGAAGTTACGATAAGAGGTCTTCTCTGGATACACTCCATCTTTCACCCAAGGTTTAAGGCCAAGCCCCGGTTCCAAAGTCAAGAATGAAAAAGGTCAAAGGTAAAAATTTATGTCATTTTTTCCCTCCTCGTCTCCGTCTACCCAATAATGGGATGAAATCAGTGTCTTATATACTACTCTCGGGACTCGACAAACAAAGTACTCACTTTTGACGACATCCCTGCATCCAGGAATCGTCTGATGTGATGGATCTGTCAATACATACAAATGAGTATTTGCACGTCTAGCATGAATAGTATTACAAGTTAGAACCAGGCCCAGGTACAGACACCATCTTTGATGCATCCGAGATCCTATAGATGAACTATGGGTCGCACCACTTTATATGTTAGTAGCAAATGTGGACGGAGCGCAATGCTAAACGACATCTTGCGGCAAAATACCCACATAACTAATTTGGAAAGAATGGATTGAGATATTTTAAGTTTAGGGTCCGGAAACCAATTGTCACGTTTGCTCCAGGTGGTGCCTCATACAGGGGTAAATGTGGATGAGACTCGATCACCAATGTAGAGAGAAGTGTATTCATCGCTAATCATACTATTCGTACTAAACCATTATCAGTGGACAGATAGCATTCGTGTATCCATCCCTGACTATTCTATTCATACCACACCCGTACCAATGAACAGAGGACATACTACACCAATGCCATTGGATTTTCATACCATTTCATACTACACCAGTGCCATTGGATTTTCATACCATTTCATACTACACCAGTACCATGAATTTTCATACCATTTCATACTACACCAGTGCCATTAGATTTTCATACCATTTCATACTACACCAGTGCCATTGGATTTTCATACCATTTCATACTACACCAGTGCCATTGGATTTTCATACCATTTCATACTACACCAGTGCCATTGGATTTTCATATCATTTCATACTACACCAGAGCCATTAGATTTTCATACCATTTCATACTACACCAGTGCCATTGGATTTTCATACCATTTCATACTGCACCGGTGCCATTGGATTTTCATACCATTTCATACTACACCAGTGCCATTGGATTTTCATATCATTTCATACTACACCAGTGCCATTGGATTTTCACACCATTTCATATTACACCAGTGCCATTGGATTTTCATACCATTTCATATTACACCAGTGTCATTTCATACTACACAAGTGCCACTGGATTTTCATACCATTTCATACTACGCCAGCGCCACTGGATTTTCATACCATTTCATACTACACCAGTGCCATTGAATTTTCATACCATTTCATACTACACCAGTGCCAATTGATTTTCATACCATTTCAAACTACATCAGTGCCATTTGAATTTTCATACCATTTCATACTACACCAGTGCCAGTTGATTTTCATACCATTCCATACTACACCAGTGCCATTGAATTTTCATACCATTTCATACTACACCGGTGCCAATGGATTTTCATACCATTTCATACTACACCAGTTCCATTGGATTTTCATACCATTTCATACTACACCAGTGCCACTGGATTTCTGGCAAGATAATAGATCGCTTCCAATCTATGACCATGCTGTTCATACTAATCTGTCAAGAATGGACCGAGAACAGTCCTGTATCCATGTTTGACCACACTATTCATACTAATCTGTCATGAATGGGCCGAGAACAGTCCTGTATCCATGTTTGACCACACTATTCATACTAATCTGTCATGAATGGACTGACAACAGTCCTGTATCCATGTTTGACCACACTATTCATACTAATCTGTCATGAATGGACCGAGAACAGTCCTGTATCCATGTTTGACCACACTATTCATACTACTCTGTCATGAATGGACTGAGAACAGTCCTGTATCCATGTTTGACCACACTATTCATACTACTCTGTCATGAATGGACCGAGAACAGTCCTGTATCCATGTTTGACCACAATATTCATACTACTCTGTCATGAATGGACTGAGAACAGTCCTGTATCTATGTTTGAACACACTATTCATACTACTCTGTCATGAATGGACTGAGAACATTCCTGTATCCATGTTTGACCACACTATTCATACTAATCTGTCATGAATGGACTGAGAACAGTCCTGTATCCATGTTTGACCACACTATTCATACTACTCTGTCATGAATGGACTGAGAACAGTCCTGTATCCATGTTTGACCACACTATTCATACTACTCTGTCATGAATGGACTGAGAACAGTCCTGTATCTATGTTTGACCACACTATTCATACTAATCTGTCATGAATGGACTGAGAACAGTCCTGTACCTATGTTTGACCACACTATTCATACTACTCTGTCATGAATGGACTGAGAACAGTCCTGTATCTATGTTTGACCACACTATACATACTACTCTGTCATGAATGGACTGAGAACAGTCCTGTATCTATGTTTGACCACACTATTCATACTACTCTGTCATGAATGGACTGAGAACAGTCCTGTATCCATGTTTGACCACACTATTCATACTTATCTGTCATGAATGGACTGAGAACAGTCCTGTATCTATGTTTGACCACACTATTCATACTACTCTGTCATGAATGGACTGATAACAGTCCTGTATCCATGTTTGACCACACTATTCATACTAATCTGTCATGAATGGACTGGGAACAGTCCTGTATCCATGTTTGAACACACTTTTCATACTACTCTGTCATGAATGGACCGAGAACAGTCCTGTATCCATGTTTGAACACACTATTCATACTACTCTGCCATGAATGGACCGAGAACAGTCCTGTATCTATGTTTGACCACACTATTCATACTACTCTGTCATGAATGGAACGAGAACAGTCCTGTATCCATGTTTGACCACACTATTCATACTACTCTGTCATGAATGGACTGAGAACAGTCCTGTATCCGTGTTTGAACACACTATTCATACTACTCTGTCATGAATGGACCGAGAACAGTCCTGTATCCATGTTTGACCACTTTATTAACACTACTCTGTCATGAATGGACCGAGAAAAGTCCTGTATCTATGTTTGACCACACTATTCATACTAATCTGTCATGAATGGACTGAGAACAGTCCTGTACCTATGTTTGACCACACTATTCATACTACTCTGTCATGAATGGACTGAGAACAGTCCTGTATCTATGTTTGACCACACTATTCATACTACTCTGTCATGAATGGACTGAGAACAGTCCTGTATCTATGTTTGACCACACTATTCATACTACTCTGTCATGAATGGACTGAGAACAGTCCTGTATCCATGTTTGACCACACTATTCATACTTATCTGTCATGAATGGACTGAGAACAGTCCTGTATCTATGTTTGACCACACTATTCACACTACTGTCATGAATGGACGAGAACAGTCCTGTATCCATGTTTGACCACACTATTCATACTACTCTGTCATGAATGGACTGAGAAGTCCTGTATCCATGTTTGAACACACTTTTCATACTACTCTGTCATGAATGGACCGAGAACAGTCCTGTATCCATGTTTGAACACATTATTCATACTACTCTGCCATGAATGGACCGAGAACAGTCCTGTATCTATGTTTGACCACACTATTCATACTACTCTGTCATGAATGGAACGAGAACAGTCCTGTATCCATGTTTGACCACACTATTCATACTACTCTGTCATGAATGGACTGAGAACAGTCCTGTATCCGTGTTTGAACACACTATTCATACTACTCTGTCATGAATGGACCGAGAACAGTCCTGTATCCATGTTTGACCACTTTATTCACACTACTCTGTCATGAATGGACCGAGAACAGTCCTGTATCCATGTTTGACCACACTATTCATTCTACTCTGTCAGGAATGGACTGAGAACAGTCCTGAATCCATGTTTGATCACACTATTCATACTACTCTGTCATGAATGGACCGAGAACAGTCCTGTATCTATGTTTGACCACACTATTCATACTACTCTGTCATGAATGGACTGATAACAGTCCTGTATCCATGTTTGACCACACTATTCATACTAATCTGTCATGAATGGACTGGGAACAGTCCTGTATCCATGTTTGAACACACTTTTCATACTACTCTGTCATGAATGGACCGAGAACAGTCCTGTATCCATGTTTGAACACACTATTCATACTACTCTGCCATGAATGGACCGAGAACAGTCCTGTATCTATGTTTGACCACACTATTCATACTACTCTGTCATGAATGGAACGAGAACAGTCCTGTATCCATGTTTGACCACACTATTCATACTACTCTGTCATGAATGGACTGAGAACAGTCCTGTATCCGTGTTTGAACACACTATTCATACTACTCTGTCATGAATGGACCGAGAACAGTCCTGTATCCATGTTTGACCACTTTATTCACACTACTCTGTCATGAATGGACCGAGAACAGTCCTGTATCCATGTTTGACCACACTATTCATTCTACTCTGTCAGGAATGGACTGAGAACAGTCCTGAATCCATGTTTGATCACACTATTCATACTACTCTGTCATGAATGGACCGAGAACAGTCCTGAATCCATGTTTGACCACACTATTCATACTACTCTGTCATGAATGGACCGAGAACAGTCCTGAATACATGTTTGACCACAGTATTGATACTACTCTGTCATAAATGGACTGAGAACAGTCCTGTATCCATGTTTGACCACACTATTCATACTACTCTGTCATGAATGGACCGAGAACAGTCCTGAATCCATGTTTGACCACACTATTCATACTACTCTGCCATGAATGGACTGAGAACAGTCCTGTATCCATGTTTGACCACACTATTCACACTTATCTATTACGAATGGATGGATAACGGTCCTGCATCTAGCTATACCCATGCATTTAGTTAATAATGGACACTAAAGAACCCTGTATCCATCTTCGATCACACTATGGAAGCTACGCCCTCCTATATTTTGAATAGTATGACCACGGATGGATACAGGCCTGTTCTCTGTTCATTGATAATGGTATATGTTGAATAGTATGATCAGGGATGGATACAGGACTGTTCTCTGTTCATTTATAATGGTATATGTTGAATAGTATGATCAGGGATGGACACAGGACTGTTCTCTGTTCATTGACAATGGTATATGTTGAATAGTTTGATCGGGGATGGATACAGGACTGTTCTCTGTTCATTGATAATGGTATACGTTGAATAGTTTGATCGGGGATGGATACAGGACTCTTCTCTGTCCATTGATAATGGTATATGTTGAATAGTTTGATCATGGATGGATACAGGACTGTTCTCTATCCATAGATAATGGTATGTGTTGAATAGTTTGATCAGGGATGGATACAGGACTCTTCTCTGTCCATTGATAATGGTATATGTTGAAAAGTTTGATCAAGGATGGATACAGGACTCTTCTCTGTCCATTGACAATAGTATACGTTGAATAGTTTCATCGGGGATGGATACAGGACTCTTCTCTGTCCATTGATAATGGTATATGTTGAATAGTTTGATCAGGGATAGTCACAGGACTGTTCTCTGTCCATTGACAATAGTATACGTTGAATAGTTTGATCGGGGATGGATACAGGACTCCTCTCTGTCCATTGACAATAGTATACGTTGAATAGTTTGATCGGGGATGGTTACAGGACTGTTCTCTGTCCATTGATAATGGTATATTTTGAATAGTTTGATCAGGGATGGATATAAGACTGTTCTCTATCCATTGATAATGGTATATGTTGAATGGTTTGATCAAGGATGGATACAGGACTGTTTTCTGTCCATTGATAATGGTATATGTTGAATAGTTTGATCAGGGATGGACACAGGACTGTTCTCTGTCCATTGGCAATAGTATACGTTGAACAGTTTGATCAGGGATGGTCACAGGACTGTTCTCTGCCCATTGATAATGGTATATGTTGAATAATGTGATCAGCGATGAATACAGGACTCTTCTCTGTCCTTTTGGTATATGTTGAATTTTAACTAACAGGGATGGATACAGGACTGTTCTCTGTCCATTGATAATGGTATATTTTGAATAGTTTGATCAGGGATGGACACAGGACTGTTCTCTGTCCATTGATAATGGTATATGTTGAATGGTTTGATCAAGGATGGATACAGGACTGTTCTCTATCCATTGATAATGGTATATGTTGAATGGTTTGATCAGGGATGGTCACAGGACTGTTCTCTGTCCATTGACAATAGTATACGTTGAACAGTTTGATCAGGGATGGTCACAGGACTGTTCTCTGTCCATTGATAATGGTATATGTTGAATAGTTTGATCAGGGATGGACACAGGACTGTTCTCTGTCCATTGACAATAGTATACGTTGAACAGTTTGATCAGGGATGGTCACAGGACTGTTCTCTGCCCATTGATAATGGTATATGTTGAATAGTTTGATCAGGGATGGACACAGGACTGTTCTCTGTCCATTGATAATGGTATATGTTGAATAGTTTGATCAGGGATGGACACAGGACTGTTCTCTGTCCATTGACAATAGTATACGTTGAACAGTTTGATCAGGGATGGTCACAGGACTGTTCTCTGCCCATTGATAATGGTATATGTTGAATAGTATGATCAGGGATGGATACAGGACTGTTCTCTGTCCATTGACAATAGTATAAGTTGAACAGTTTGATCAGGGATGGTCACATGACTGTTCTCTGCCCATTGATAATGGTATATGTTGAATAGTTTGATGAGGGATGGTCACAGGACTGTTGTCTGCCCATTGATAATGGTATATGTTGAATAATGTGATCAGCGATGAATACAGGACTGTTCTCTGTCCTTTGATAATGGTATATGTTGAATTTTAACTAACAGGGATGGATACAGGACTGATCGCTGTTGATTGATAATGGTATATGTTGAATAGTATGATCAGGGTTGGATACAGGACCGTTCTCCATCCATTGAAAATGGTGTATGTTGAAGAGTATGATCAGGGATGGACACAGGACTGTTCTCTGTCCATTGATAATGGTATATGATGAATCGGGACTGTTCTATGTCCATTGATAATGTTATTTGTTGAATAGTATGATCAGTGATGGATACAGGACTGATCGCTGTTCATTGATAATGGTAAAAATGTTGAATAGTATGATCAGTGTTGGATACAGGACTGTTCTCCATCCATTGATAATGGTATATGTTGAATAGTATGATCGGGGATGGACACAGGACTGTTCTCTGTCCATTGATAATGGTATATGTTGAATAGTTTGATCAGGGATGGATACAGGACTGTTCTCTATCCATAGATAATGGTATATGTTGAACAGTTTGATCGGGGATGGACACAGGACTGTTCTCTGTCCATTGATAATGGTATATGTTGACTAGTTTGATCAGGGATGGACACAGGACTGTTCTCTATCCATAGATAATGGTATATGTTGAATAGTTTGATCAGGGATGGATACAGGACTGTTCTCTGTCCATAGATAATGGTATATGTTGAATAGTTTGATCGGGGATGGATACAGGACTGTTCTCTGTCCATTGATAATGGTATATGTTGAATAGTTTGATCGGGGATGGATACAGGACTGTTCTCTATCCATAGATAATGGTATATGTTGAATAGTTTGATCAGGGATGGACACAGGACTGTTCTCTGTCCATAGATGATGGCATATGTTGAATAGTTTGATCGGGGATGGATACAGGACTGTTCTCTCTCCATTGATAATGGTATATGTTGAATAGTTTGATCGGGGATGGATACAGGACTGTTCTCTATCCATAGATAATGGTATATGTTGAATAGTTTGATCAGGGATGGACACAGGACTGTTCTCTGTCCATAGATAATGGTATATGTTGAATAGTTTGATCGGGGATGGATACAGGACTGTTCTCTGTCCATTGATAATGGTATATGTTGAATAGTTTGATCGAGGATGGATACAGGACTGTTCTATATCCATAGATAATGGTATATGTTGAATAGTTTGATCAGGGATGGACACAGGACTGTTCTCTATCCATAGATAATGGTATATGTTGAATAGTTTGATCGGGGATGGATACAGGACTGTTCTCTGTCCATTGATAATGGTATATGTTGAATAGTTTGATCAGGGATGGATACAGGACTGTTCTCTGTCCATTGATAATGGTATATGTTGACGAGTTTGATCAGGGATGGATGCAAGAGTGTTCTTTGCCCATTGATAATGGTATATGTTGACGAGTATGATCAGGGATGGATGCAAGACTGTTCTTTGCCCATTTATAATGGTATATGTTGACGAGTTTGATCAGGGATGGATGCAAGAGTGTTCTTTGCCCATTGATAATGCTGTAGTATGAATAGTATGATCAGGAATGGATGCAAGATTGTTCTTTGCCCATTGGTAATGATGTATTATGAATAGTATTGTCAGAGATGGATGCAGCACTGTTCACTCTGCATTGGTATTGGTGTAAAATGATCAGTATGGTCAGATAAAGATACTGGGCTGCTTTCGGTCTAGTGTAAATAATATGATCAGAGGTGGATACAGTACTGTTCTCGGTTCATTGGCAAAGGCGTAGTATGAATAACTTGTACAGAAAAAGATACAGGGTTGTTCTCTGCCCATTGTATGCACAGTGTGGTCAGAGATAGAGGCAGCACTGTTCTCTGTCTATTGGTGATGATGTAGTATGAATAACGTGTTCAGATACAGATGCATTTCTGTTCGTCGATCATGGAATATGGCGGCCCAAACTACAAATAGTCAATATAGTCAGTGCAGCGTGGTTAATGATGGTTCTTGAGTATAGACGTCCAGATTTTCCAACTGTCTCACTACCGACTACCATATACAGGTATGCATTGGATAGTGTGCCCACCAATCTAGATCTAGATGTTGTATGTAATCACAAATACACATGTTTAGGATATCACCAACTAGAGGAAAAACAAGGCTCGAGAATAATCGTGTAAATATCAAGTTGTAAAGGCTAGTCTTTTTAGATGTATCAGAGATACTAGCTAAACTACTCAGAAAGTTGAGGCAAACCTCCCGTCACAGCACACGCAAAAACAGACACATGTATTTGGTAGTAAAAGAAGTCATTAATTAATGTGCACCATTCTAGCGTCTTTTAATCATCGTTTCTTATACACAAAACTTCATATTGAAAAGGGTATCCTATAAGGAATTAAAGAAACGCTTTTTCAATGTAGTCAAACGAGCACAGTCCTCGATTGGAGGTATGATCCGAATTGAGTAGCTTTTTTTTCAATATGAATTCCTCGATTGACACAAAATACACACACACACCTGTAATGTAATTGATCATATCTAGGTCAACAGATATAGGTATGTGTGCTGATGATGATTCTCTAGTTAGCCACATCATTACAATTGACGAGCAACGACCTACCTTGCTCTCCGTCTGGTATACCATGGTAATAGTTGGTCGTGAGCACATTTGTCACACTGGTTCCAGGACAGTCCTTTATCACATAAACCGCACGAGAGTTATGTCCCGTTGGTGACATACCACAGAAGTCATCTTCCCAGGAGTAAACATAGTTGTGTGTGAGTAATAATATTACGTGATAACATAAAACTTGAAAATTTGAAACTGATAAGTCGTGAAATCATTACAGACAAATCCAGGTAAGAAACAATGAACCATTTTAACGTACGTACAGAATGCTATTAGACACAAGGCACGCAATGTAACGACAACGACCTCGCAAACTACAACTGCACATCGCTATCAACGTTTTAAATTCAAGTAGTGGAACAAAGGGGCTCTAATCTGCTTGTCGTTCTGTGAGGCTGCGGTGGTCGCGCGGACGTCAGGCGTACCTGATGATTCAGAGAAACATGACTGCTTCATGGGCAAAGGTAAATTGCAGTTTAGATCGAAGGCACGGTGGAAAATGAAGTCTTCATGTGAAAAAGACAATATTAGGGAGGCTGAGGCATGTTATTGTTAAACATATGAAGCGCAAATGTTAGGTAGGTTAAACACAACATACAGTGATGTTAATTTTGGTCAGAAAAATAGCATATAAATGTGATCAAACTGTCCATCGTCAACTCTCAACTGAATCTCACATAATCGTTCATACAATTACGGTTGGATTGTTACACTTATCATACAGGGTTGATGTCAATGTGCCTGTGTCCCGTTATCGATCATGTTGTCATTATCCATGGTCAGCCAGCTACTACTAGATGGGATGTAGAGCCATATATCCGTGTTGGTGACATATGTCACAGCATCTTCAAAGGGCGGTCCATGGTACATCTACGACAGTCAATCAAAGGTATTTATCACGCGAAAAAAGTGTTCCCGACAAAATTTATTGGATTGGATAGCATCCTTTGGAAAGAGCGATTGATACAGCGTTGAAAAAATACAAGCTAGAGTGGAGACGTGTTTGAGATGGATAGAGTATGAGCAGACAGAAAATGGGATGGATGTTGTAGACGGCGTTGGCACACCAAGGAGTACGAAGAAATGAAAATCAGTATTTAAGAAGTGAGGACTGTTGAGATAAAATGAAACGATAGTTGAGATAAAATGAAACGATACGGTGAAACATAGACTTATTCTTAATTTATATATCCTTGTTTTTACCGCTGTGCAAATGTATGGTCATATATTGTTGTATTTACATATTATATTCTTGAGAATGACTGAATAGTATATATACATATACACACGAATTTATGGTTGTATTTGCTCTAAAGTTTATTGATGTATTTTCCAGCAAGATTTGATGAATAAAGTTGAATTTTTGGAAATTGTATAATATGAGTAGACGTATTCTTTAAGGCAAAGTCCTGGATAGGTTTAGGATTTTTGCACCTATCTTTTAATGTTCTTTCACCCTTTGCTGGGCAAATGTTTCTGTCACAGATTCTCTTTGGTATATAACTGGAGGAGACGATGTCCCTTCCGTTAATACTACGATTTTGTAGGATTTTGTTTTCGCGTGGTCGGAAGAACGCGCGTATCACCACCGCAATACATTACAAATTGGCATAGACTGGAGCGATATGCAAGAGGTGGGAAAAATTGACGTTTGGTAATTAAAAAGCAACCATATGACTCTACAGGAAAGTTTTCGTCGACACCTAACATTCCGACCCGAGAATGCGGTGTATTCTCGGACGTAGCCTTAGTATCTCAGCCGCGCTTTATTGCAGCTGTTCATGTGGAGATTATGAAATATCCACACGTCCCCTATCACCGGCTTAAGCGGAATTAGATACACTAGCTCGGGAGCTGTGATGACAGATCAGCTCAAACAAAAATCCTGTTTAGCATATTTTCGTTCCCCGCTACATACGTTTGTTGGGGGGAGGGGCTTAGAAACATCAGACGTCCTTAATTCCGCCGTTCCGTCATTCCTTTACACATTTCTTGTCCAACCAATAACTCGAGAACTATTGAACCCATCGATTTCGAACTTGGACACTGCCTTGAGATCGGTGGGAGGACGGTTGCGATGGCTTTTCAATTACCCGTGTAGTCCAAGATGACCGATTTCAGCCAGCGTGCATTGTCAGAAGTTGGATCTTAATGCATTTCTTGTCCGAACAATAACTCGAGAACTATTGAACCCATTGACTTCAAACTTGGAGAGTGTCTTGGCAATGTGTGAGAGGACGGTTGGGATTGCTCTTTAATTGTCTGTGTAATCCAAGATGGCCGCCATCAGCCATCATGTATTGTCAGCAGTTGGCTTTTTAGACATTTTTTGTCTGACAAATAACTAAAACTATTGAACCGATCTACATGTACTTCAAACGTGGAGAGTACCTTGCAATCTGTGAGAGGGTGATTGGGATTGCTTTTCAGTTACCTGCATAATCAAAAAGACCAATGTCAGCCATCTTGAATTTTAAGTGCTTAGACCTTGTCCTGACAATAAATCGAGAATGATTGATCTGGTCGACTTCAAAATTTCGACTTACTTCGACCATAAAATCGACCATAGAGGTCCACCTCTATGGAAAATTCGAAACTGAATTGAAAGATGCTTAATACCTTACAGATTTGCACTACCAAATGTTTCAATGATTTTTGACAGAGTCTGGGCTCTTTATCCGGTCAATAATTTCTTGTCCAGTTTGTATCACGGTTACTATTTGATGGACAACTTTGAAACTTTTATCTAATGTCCACTAACTTCCGCATTTCCTGCAATAACTTATGACTTAAAACCCTGGGTATCATATGTCTTCACACACATTACACAAGGCGTCTATCTCGAACTCACTGAGCTCTAGTTCAATTAAAAATCATTCGCTCGAGAAGAAATAGGTGGCATATGCTAGCGTAAGAGGTAATAATGGCTACATTTATCGGAGCGGTACTCTTGAACACATGTCCACCGTGCCTCCGCCAAAATCTGCATTTTGTCTTTTGCCTACGATGATGTCATTGTCCACCGTTTCCTCGCCTTAACCTACTCTTTGTCTTTGAAGAGGTCATGTTTTTCTGTGTCCTCGGATCAGGTTGTGTAATATTTAGCCGAACGTTGGACGTCAGCGCCAACATCGCACCACCGCAACGCGCAAGTGGATTAGACACCCCACCACACAAAAAGTTACTTTTACCATAAATTTGATAGTGGGAAGCGCTTGCGAGGTTCGCTCAAATGTATGGACTTCGCAAGAAGTCCATACTTCACCAAATCCATGGTATACATATAGCGCTCCCCTTCACACTACTAATTCATCACACTACTGGATTATTTTTGAGAGAAGATACTTGATGGTATGGTCTTCTCGAATAAAACGAGCTAGAATAACTTCCACGTGAACACATCGCATGCAAATCGCTAGGGGGACAATACGTCGCGTGTTCTTACCTTCATCCTGCATTGTTTCCAGGCTGGATCCCGAACCTCCAGCATGACAGGCTAGAGACAAAGCCGCGATTTGACTTGCGATTTCTGATTCCCTCCCTCCAGGACTAGTACTCCCGAAACTCGCCGTCTTTGCTGCTGTACCCTAGAGCAATAACACATATATCATTAATAGAAATGGCTTCGACTTGATATAGATCATACATCATGACACTGTGAACAAGCTGTGGAGACAAAGTGCCAAAAAATCACCAGTAACTTGCCCCGTTTTCCTACTGGTCTTGTTTCGACGCAATCGATGATTTCACGAAAACGTCACCACTAGCGGTATTGTGCGTTCCATTTTGACACTAACCCATACTGCTGATTTTCCTTAATGTCACCAGTGTTATCGTCCGCTTAAACTGATTATACTGGTGACGTTTGTAAAAATCAGTGCCCCAAATGTGTTTCCGTTAGTGGTGACAAATAAATAAATCACCGATTATATCTGAGCGGTCGGTCAGCGGTAGAGATAAATGTTCGTGAGGCAGGACGTGTGTGTCTCTTATCGGCATTATCGGTGACGCGCAGACGATACCGCGGTTTAGCTATCCATATCTACTGTTAATCACCAAATATGAGCGGAAATCAGCACGAAGGGCCCAAACGTCCAGATAAGTTGTAGATCTGATCTATTTTGCCGAGTAAAGGTGTTCTAGGATGTAATCAGTTCAAGCACCTTTGAATACGAGAGAAAACTTGATGTGGAGTACAGTATGGCCTTCTTTAAATTCAAGGCATTCTAAATTCTAAAGACTTCATCTTGAGACATCTTAGGTTCATCTTAAGACTTACCATAATATATGCTGATACATAGTGTTTGTTCTCAAACAGATTTGGTGTCTATAAATATCGCGAGCACACACCCAGTTATACGGGCAGAAATGGAATGTGTATATGTCATAATTTATAAGGAGTGGAAGGTATTAATATCGGGATATTACAGGAACGTTCCTTTCAACGCATACATGCATACAGCGGCGTTCTCAAATTAACGTTGGTATATCTTCCCAGTGAAATAATTCAGCGTATTGGTCTGGGGGGATGTGAAAGGGGGAAGTTACGCCGCCTCTCCTCATGTTAGCCCATGGAAGCAATGAGACATTGTGAATTTATTATATCCGGGTGAGGTTAGATATCTAATGTAATCTTAATATCATTATCCTATGTCGATACATATTATCCAAATTATTTTCCAGGGCAAAGTTACATGTATTTTTTTGTATGAATACCACATATCTTCTATATGTGCGGCTTAGTAAATGTCTTCCTTGGTAAACATAGATTGAAAAGGCCCAATCCTGGATTCCCGAGATAAATGAAGTCAGTCCTAAATAAGTATGCCCCGATAGCAGCGGCAGGCTTGAATTTGCGGTTCATACTTTTGCACTCTTTCCCATGCTTACAACAAATGATATATTTTTGATAAATGAAAACTGGACCACATTTGTAGTTTTAACCTCAAGCTGCCAGAACTATAATCAATGTAATATAGTAGGTCTTTTCTGTGATAATGTGATGCATATTGCATATTCCCCAAAATTAAACGAGTTATAAATTGAACTGCAACAGGCTGTAGGCTTCGGGAAGAGATCAGATTCATATGTCGCTGATATCTGGTAAAATATATTATTCACGGATTACCTTCAATTATAATTTAGCCCGGGATTGAGATCATTAAGTTTATTGTTGGAATTTAAGTATTAGTGTATATCCAGTTTAGAGCATTTGATTGATATCGAAAAAAACGTTAAAGACAAAATGTGCAGATCGTCAAAAATTAAACAATTACTGTTTTTTTCGTAACAAAATTGATGTTCGATAAATATATACATATCACCAGCTTGGTGAGCGGACATTTCCCCTTCAAACATTTCCCCCTGTGGACTTTTCCTGCTCAGATATTTCCCCTTACAGACTTTTCCCTCGTAGGACATTTACCCCTTTCTGTACATTCTTGTACTTTGAATTCGGACGAATGTGTACCAAGGTTGAAATATTAACAAAAACAATTGCCAGCATTTTTTTTTCCTTTTTGTTTTTATTTTGTATTTATTTTTTCTATAATTTGGCATGATTAAACAATAGCATAAGTTAATAACTGTCCGTGTTGATTAACTATTTAGAGATAATGCATATTTAGGTTATGCATATTAAAATTTTCTGTCTATATTTTGCATGATTGAATAATAGCATACATGATATGCATGTAAGTTAACAGATATCACACAGTAATCAATCTAATATATAATACCGCTTATGCCGGTGCTAGGGGCCGTGAGGTCATATCATCCAAGTTGCCACATGAACAGGTACCATAAATGCGTACCTGAGATACAACACATATCACGAATCGTCAGATTCTTGGTATGTGCTTTAGAGTAGTTTAACCGGAAGACTATACTGTGAAGTCATGTGACTCTCTCAGTATGTCGGCACCTCTTCCCACTTCCCTTATATGTGTTGTAAATGAATCTCAAAGAAATACTGAGCAATTACTTATCTAATGTCAACCACAGGCTGAGTCAGGATAATAAAGGTTTAATCGGTGGTTTTAAAGACAAAAAAAACGAATTTCATTGCATCAATCACCGACTGATTCTACTCAGGCAACAGCCAGGCTAACTCTCAGGATAAAAATAACAAACCAAATAATATTTTTTACCTGGTTTTAGAAATTACGTAATTATTTGAACTGGCGAATAAATTTGAAAGAAAAAACTCCGAGAACATTGTCAAATTGGCCCCAAAATATTATCGAACAATGTCTAGTTTGTCTTCATTGATGCCATGAGTTATTGTCTGAAATCATATCAAATCGAAATCGATTTTGTCTCTTAATTATAACTTTGTTACAACTTTTTACTAAGTCATACAGAACTTGTTAACAGTGTATTAAACGTGGATAAGGAGGGGGAAATCATGTCGAAGCAAGTCTATTGAAAATATATTTACAAAAATAATACTCCAAATTGTCTTTGTTAATAGTTCTACTTTGTAACACATTATTACTACATGTAAGTCGTGATCCAAGAATAAATAGGAAGGGGAAAATATCTGCCGGGGAAAATGTCCGCGGGGGGTGGGGGGGGGGGGGACCTGAATGACGAAATGTCTGCAGTGTGAAATGTCCTTATGTCCCTAGGTTGAGTTTGTTATCGAAATGCTCTAAACTGACAAGGGTCATTTGGACTCAAACTGTTGCCCTGTTATTTTATTTTCTCTATCTTGTTCAATGGCGTGTGTCGTTAGCACGTGTGAATTAAAGTAAACTTTGCTTATTTGATCATGTTCTAGTCTCGCCAGTATGGGCCGTACAAACAGGCTAAACATATTTCCCTCTGGATGGTCAGTGAGCGCCGCCCCATATTTACTAAAATATTGTACACAATCCTTGTATATATTTATATCTCATTCCTCCGAATTCCTAACCTGAAATGCCTTCACCACAGATTTTTCTTATTGTAACCTGTTGTATTTTTGTTAATTTGGTTCTTTAACTAAATGCATCCGAGTCCGAAATTCTGGACGTTAATTTCCAACTCACACGTTTCCCCATATCACACTCTTATCTGTAAAACCCGTATTCTCTAAAAAAAACTTGAGTGAACTGTTCCACTCAAGTTTTAGTGAAATGTACCTGTTCAATCAAACTTGAGTTACTTTTCACTCAACTTGAATTATTTTCACTCAACTGTAGTTAAAACCACTCAAGTTCACTCAACTTGAATGGGATTAATTTCCACTCTTATGCTTGAGGCAAGTTGAGTGCATCTAACTCAATTTGAGTGAAAACTAAGTTAAGCTCAGTGAAAATCTCACTCAAGTATTGAGTGGGATCAATTTCCAGTCTTACTTTTTTAAATTTAACTCTCAATTAAATTTCACTAAACTTTTTAGAGAGTATGCGCTATTGTATGAGGCGCCGTTTGTGACAATATTGTCAACGACAAATATATAGAGTTAAAACCAAAAAATAAAGTCGCCGTTTGTGACAATATTGTCAACGACAAATATATAGAGTTAAAACCAAAATATAAAGTCGCCGTTTGTGAAAATATTGCCAAACACATATATAGTTAAAACCTTTGTAAATATATATAAAACGAAATAAATAGGGCCTATATATAAAGTTTTTATTTTTTTATTTTTATAAATATTTTTTTAACATAAATAACGATAGGAAGTTAAGACGTTAAATGTAACTTAAATATAAAGTACACGAACAAACTTAAAATTATAGAGTAGAATGTGTAGAGCGCGCGAGTGATACTGGTTAATCAAAACTGCAACTGGGTTCTGAAGCGAAACTATGACAGCGGTGAAAGCCACTCGCATGTCACAGATGTGGCGAATCAAACAATAAGATCACGTACCTGAACATATATCAGTTCACTGCCATAGTGATTTAGTAAAGGCCTATTCCAATTTTCAACAATTACTGTTGTCATTTACAATCGTACTTCAGAGTTATCACATCAATTAGATATAAGTACATCTACTTATAAATCAACATAAGATATCCTAGCCTGCAGCCAATATCATTGCCTGTCCCTTTGATGTTCAATCCACGATTCCGCCGGCCAAGTCGCTGGTTGCTATTTGCCGCATGAAAACATCAACAGAAGTTGAAATAAAACATGCGCAATAACGATGTATCAATTATGCGCAGCACAAATATTAGGCAATTTGAAATCATACTGAATATGAGCATATTTCATTGATCAGAATATGACCATTGATAGCTTAGTTATAGGATTTGTAATTATATTGTCGTTTTTGTATATTTTATCGTTTTTCGATAATTTCCGCATTTCCAAACAAGACGAAAATTTGTACTTGGTATAAGTACAGCGAATGTGGAACTAATGGGTCATGAGGAACCGGTTGCACCATGCTTGTATCATCAAACGTACCGCTCTCAAATTATGAAAGAACCATGGCGTATACTGTGGGAACCACCAGTGTGGATTGTACTGTTGCGTTCACCGTTCCTCGTTTACATTATCGAGATCATTTATTATAGCATGATACCCTTACTTGATCTCAAACTTTTTAGGTTTTAAGTTAGTATAACGTAAGTAGAATAAAATAAACTGTTGATATTCGTAAGCGCTAAGTACTGGGTTCAATCCCTGGCCGGGTCATACCAAAGACTTGAAAAATGGAACTTGTTGCTTCCTCGCTTACGCTCAGTATCAAGAGGATAGAACAAGGACGGTGTCAGTATAATGTGACTGAATGGGGTGTCATGTTTGCCTACGGAATGATATTTCGGTGGGACAGCAGTATAAAATGGCAGCATTAGATCTGCTCGGTTACAAGTAGTTAACCACACCCCTCCCACTCACCTCCCTTCCCTTCCCCGTCATGATATAGCTGAAAAAATGTTGAAAGCGGCGTTAAACCCTATTCACTCACTCGTCAGCGTATATAATAGGGTTAATATTGATGCTCGTCAAGAACCCCACGCGTATTGAAGATCAATTAGCGATTAGCACGCAGGGGTAAAACGGCTTCGACTGATTCCTTAGTTACTAGTAACAGCTTCGAGGCAGCGCAAAAGTGAAAACGGCCAATCTAGTATTCTTCATGAGCCATTAGTTTCCACATTCGCTGTACTTATACCAAGTACAAATTTTCGTCTTGTTTGGAAATGCGGAAATTATCGAAAAACGATAAAATATACAAAAACGACAATATAATTACAAATCCTATAACTAAGCTATCAATGGTCATATTCTGATCAATGAAATATGCTCATATTCAGTATGATTTCAAATTGCCTAATATTTGTGCTGTGCATAATTAATACATCGTTATTGCGCATGTTTTATTTCAACTTCTGTTGATGTTTTTATGCGGCAAATAGCAACCAGCGACTTGGCCGGCGGAATCGTGGATTGAACATCAAAGGGACAGGCTATGATATTGGCTGCAGGCTAGGATATCTTATGTTGATTTATAAGTAGATGTACTTATATCTAATTGATGTGATAACTCTGAAGTACGATTGTAAATGACAACAGTAATTGTTGAAAATTGGAATAGGCCTTTACTAAATCACTATGGCAGTGAACTGATATATGTTCAGGTACGTGATCTTATTGTTTGATTCGCCACATCTGTGACATGCGAGTGGCTTTCACCGCTGTCATAGTTTCGCTTCAGAACCCAGTTGCAGTTTTGATTAACCAGTATCACTCGCGCGCTCTACACATTCTACTCTATAATTTTAAGTTTGTTCGTGTACTTTATATTTACGTTACATTTAACGTCTTAACTTCCTATCGTTATTTATGTTAAAAAAATATTTATAAAAATAAAAAAAAATGACTTTATATATAGGCCCTATTTATTTCGTTTTATATATATTTACAAAGGTTTTAACTATATATGTGTTTGACAATATTTTCACAAACGGCGACTTTATATTTTGGTTTTAACTCTATATATTTGTCGTTGACAATATTGTCACAAACGGCGACTTTATTTTTTGGTTTTAACTCTATATATTTGTCGTTGACAATATTGTCACAAACGGCGCCTCATACTATTGGAACACCTCACTTAAAAAATGAGGAAAAAACGCACCCCACAAACAGCCAACTCTGGTCTTCTATAGCCAGAAAATTACATGACTTTGCCAATTAAAACCACTTTAAAAAAAACTGACCACCGTTCAGTGAGAAATTGGGAAATACCGTTCGTCTGCGTCATAACTTTGTTTGTTATTATCAAATTTAGTTTCACCTCTAGTCGAAACATTTTCTTTATTGGCGTATTTGGCGTCGAATGCAGCATGCTTCTTGACGCGCAACTGTGCGTCATCCGTTCGTGTTGTATCTGAAATCGAATAGGACTTTCCAGGTTCCGTTGTGGGCAAGAAGCACTTTACCGACTACGACATAACATGCAGTTTTGCCGGCAACCAATTAACCATAGCCGACACAGCCTATTTTAGGGGACGAAATTGGTCAAAATAGTACATGAAAGATCGTTTACGGGGGCATCGCAGACCTTCGAAATCGGTTGCAACCCTGCTGAAGGATTTATGCAGTCAAGCAAGTTACCGACTACCACTTAACATTCAGTTTTGCCCGGCAACCGATTAAACATAGCCGACACAGCCTGTTTTAGGAAACAAAATTTGTCAAAATAGTACATGGAAGATAAATTACGGGGCACCGTAGACGGTCTTCGAAATCGTTTGACAACCAGCTGAAGGACTCATGCAGTCAAGCAGGTTACCGACTACCACTTAACATAGCCGACACAGCCTGTTTTAGGAGACGAAATTGGTCAAAATAGTACATGAAAGCGCATTTACTGGGGCATCGTAGACGGTCTTTGAAATCGGTTGCCACTCTGGATTCATACAGTCAAGCAGGTTACCGACTACCACTTAGCATTCAGCTTTTCCCGGCAACTGATTAAACATAGCCGACACAGCCTGTTTTAGGAGACAGAATTGGTCAAAATAGTACATGAAAGCGCATTTACGAGGGCATCGTAGACGGTCTTTGAAATCGGTTGCCACCCTGCTGAAGGATTCATACAGTCAACCAGGTTACCGACTGCCACTTAACATTCAACTTTGCTCAGCAACCGATTAAACATAGCCGACACAGCCCGTTTTAGAAGACGAAATTTGTCAAAATAGTACATGAAAGATCAATTAGGGAAGCATCGTAGACGGTCTTTGAAATCGGTTGCCACCCTTTTGAAGGATTCATGCAGTCAAGCACGTTACCGAAGACCACTTAGCATTCAGTTTTGCCCGGCAACTGATTAAACATAGCCGACACAGCCTGTTTTAAGAGACGAAATTGGTCAAAATAGTACATGAAAGCTCATTTACGGGGGCATGGTAGACGGTCTTTGAAATCAGTTGCCACACTGCCGAAGGATTCGTGTAGTCAAGCAGGTTACCGACTACCATTTAACATTCAGCTTTGCACGGCAACCGATTAAACATAGCCGACACAGCCCGTTTAATAAGACGAAATTTGTTGAAATAGTACATGGAAGATCAATTACGGGGCATCTTAGACGGCCTTCAAAATTGGTTGCCACCGTTTTGATGGATTCATGCAGTCAAGCAGGTTTACCGACTACAACTTAACATTCAGCTTTGCCCGGCAACCGATTAAACATAGCCGACACAGCCCGTTTTAGAAGACAACATTTGTCAAAATTGTACTTGGAAGATCAATTACGGGGCATCGTAGACGGCCTTTGAAATCGGTTGCCACCCTGCTGAATGATTCATGCAGTCAAGTACGTTACCGACTACCACTTAACATTCAATTTTGCCCGGCATATTACATATATATTGTTTCAATTGCATAAAAGATATTGTATTGTATATTTCTGCCCACGAGGCCAACCTCCTCGACACTACGGTATTCAAAGGGCATAGATACAGCCTTGAACCCATTCGTGATATCAAGTCTTATTCAAAGACTACGGAGACATATAGCACACCACACGTCCTGTTTCAAATCTTTCATCACTGGTGAAACAACAAGGTATGTTCGAAACTGCAATAATGTTTCGGACTTTGAAGAAAAATCAGAAATCTTCAAATAAAAACTTTTACTCAGAGGTTACAAAATCTCCGAAATAGATAAAAATACGAACAAAGTTGACTTTGCTAACCGCGCCTGCTTACTCAAACGTAAAGTAAAGCCAAGTCTGCAAATACAGACCTCTGCGGTTTATTACTACCTTCGACCCCAAGAGGGCAAATCTGAGAAGTATACTCAATAAGTATTGGACTTTGGCCGCCAGAAATACAAACGTCAAAAGAGTATACCCCTTTCCACCCCAAATCGCATACAGGCTAGGCAAAAACTTAGGAAAAATTCTACAAGAATCTAAGATCTAGGCTAAATAAAAGCCAGGATTTTTTGTCATCGTTGGCTCCTGTGGAGGATTTACGAAGAGCATTATTCCAGCTCTAAAATTATCCGAAACACTGAGTATGTACATGCACCATCGTTTGTCATATTTCCTTATACACACAATAATACATTTAATTGTCACGGGATAGTGTCGAGTCTTGAGTCTACACCAGTTTATTGTGGGTGCGGCTCCATAGATCAGATTTTTCTGAATTGTTACACCCATTATAGTGAAATGTTATACCTGATCATGATAACATATATATCGAATGATATTCATACTGGTGCATCGGTATGATATATTACGAATGTTTGTTTAGGTGATCACCTAACAGAATGTTGTCAGCCTAATGTTCCAAACACTGTTATGATAACAGGAACGTAATCAGAACAAGAGCTTTATAGGTTTCAATATGGGCACACTTGTAAATGCAGAAATCAAATCCTAAGAGGCACACCGCAACATTATAAAATGGATGTAACACAAACAAAGCCAGTGTAAATTTAGAATTTAACTTCTGCCCGCGTTCAGCGGTATATAATATCTCTCTTCTTAAGTGTACGGACCATAACAAACAGACTGCGATAGGTCGGGTATTGTTCTTGGAGTAATTATGAGATTTACCATTACTAATCACATATGCCAGACTGTAAACCAGCGTGAGCCTGTACATAATTGACGGACTGGCTAATGCTCGGCTAATTTTCCCTCTGGCGACAAGTCCCCTGCGATAACAGTAAGTCACCTCTTGATTAGGCCACATAATATATTTCCGGTTGTCCGAATTTACATTCAGATGCAAACGTATATAGGAAGCTTTAAAAACGATCATTCATCCGTAATATGTATACTGTAAATATCCTTTCTACACATTGTAGATATATTTTCATTGCCTTGTTCTGTAACATTGAGTGATTGATCGATTGCATTTGTCCCCATTTGACGGAATTCACAGTTTCTTCATGTGAAGTGTTCATTCTGTTTTCGTTTTAATTAGAATGCCCAATGCTTCTTGTTCATAACTGAATCTGGAAAGTACAACACGACCTGATGACGCACCGTTGCGCATCAGCGAGCATGCTGCATTCGACGCCAAATACGACAATAAGGAAAGTGTTTCGACTAGAGGTGAAACTAAATTTGATAATAATAAACAGTATTATGACACAGGACGAACGATATTTCTCAGTTTCTCACTGAACGTTGGTGAGTCATGTGATTTTCTGGCTATAGAAGACCAGAGTTGGCTGTTTGTGGGGTCCGTTTTTCCTCATTTCTTTGTAAGAGAGATGTTCCAATGGCGTACTCTCACTCAATACTTGAGTGAGATTTTCGCTCAGCTTGAGTTACTTTTCACTCAGCTTGAGCTAAATGCACTCACCTTGAGTGACATTCACTCAATCATAAGAGGGGAAATTAATCCCACTCAAGTTGATTGAACTTGAGCGGTTTTAACTCAAGTTGAGTGAAAATAACTCAAGTTGAGGGAAAAGTAACTCAAGTTTGACTGAACAGGTACATTTCACTCAAACTTGAGTGGAACAGTTCACTCACGTTCTTTTTTAGGGAGTACGGATTTTATGGATAAGAGTGCATGTGACATTGGAGAAATTAACGTCCAGAATTGCGGACATTAAAGAACCAAATTAACAAAAATACAACAGGTTACACAAAGAAATATCTCATTTCTCCGAATGCCTAACCTGAAATGCCTTCACCACCGATTTAAGTATATATGATCAGGTATTGTGTACAATATTTTAGTCAATATTGGCGCTCCCTGACCATTCAGAAGGAAATATGTTTAGCCTGTTTGTACGGCCCATACTGGCGAGAGTAGAACATGAACAAATAAGTCCACTTAAATGACATGCGCCATTGAACATGATAGGGAAAATAAAATAACGGGCAAATTTGAAAAAAAAAGTTTGGTTCCAAATGAATCAGTTTAGAGCATATCGCTAACAATTCAACCTGAGGACATAAGCTGGTGAAATTCAGGACATTTCACCCTGCAGACATTTCTCTATTCAGACATCCCCATTGCGAACATTTTCCCCGGCAGATATTTCCTCCTTCCTATTTATTCTTGAACTATGACTTAGTACTAATGTGTTACAAAGTAGAACTATTGATAAAGACAATTTGGAGCATTTTATTTCTTTTCTTTTGTAAATATATTTTCAATAGGCTTGCTTTGACATGATTTTCCCCTCCTTATCCATGTTTAAGATACTGTTAACAAGTTTTGTATGACTTAGCAAAAAATTGTAACGAAGTTATAATTAAAAGAAAAAATCGATTTTTATTTGATATGATTTTAGACAATAACTCATGGTATCAATAAAGACAAAAAAAGATATCGTTGGAAAATATTTTTGGGCCAATATGACAATGTTCACAGCGTTTTTTTCTTTCAAATTTATTCACCAATTCAAATAATTACTTAATTTCTAAAACAATGTAAAAATATTATTTGGTTTGTTATTTTTATCCTGAGAGTTAGCCTGGCTGTTGCCTGAGTAGAATCAGTCGGTGCTTGACACAATGAAATTCGTTGTTTTGTTTGGTTAATTAATTACCAAGTAATTAGTTAGTATTTCTTTGAGATTTATTTATCACTGTGTGATATCAGTTAACCTACATGCATATCACTTATGCAATTATTCAATCATGCAAAATATAGACAGAAAATTATACTATGTATAACCTAAACATGCATTATCAGTGAATAGTTAATTAAGACGGACAGTTATTAACTAAATACTATTGTTTAATCAAGCCAAATTATAGAAAAAAATAGGAAAACAATGCTCAAAATTGTTTTTGTCAATATTTCAACCTTGGTACACATTCGTACGAATTCAAAGTACAACAATGTACAGAAAGGGGGAAATGTCCTAAGAGGGAAAAGCCTGCAAGGGGAAAAGTCCGCAGGAGGGAATGTCCGTGCACCAAGCTGGGGATATGTATATATTTATCGAACATCGATTTTGTTACGAGAAGACAGTAATGGTTTAATTTTTGACGTTTCTTTAATACCAATCAAATGATCTAAACTGGATATACCCTAATACTTAAATTCCAACAATAAAGTTAATGATATCAATCACGGACTTAATTATAATTGAAGGTAATATGTGAACAATATATTTTACCAGATAGTAGCGACATATGGATCTGATCTCTTCCCGAGGCCTGCAGCCTGTTGCAGTTCAATTTATAACTGGGTTAATTTTGGGGAATATGCAATATGCATCACATTATCACAGAAAGAACTATTATATTACACTGATTAAAGTTCTGGCAGCTTGAGGTTAAAACTACAAATGTAGTCCAGTTTTCATTTATGGAAAATATATCTTGTGTTGTAAGCATGGGAAAGAGTGCAACAGTGTGAACCGCAAATTCAAGCCTGCCGCTGCTATCGGGGCACATTTATTTAGGACTGACTTCATTTATCTCGGGAATCCAGGATTGGGTCTTTTCAATCTGTTTACCAAGGAAGACATTTACTAAGCCGCACATATAGAAAATATGTGGTATTCATACAAAAAATACATGTAACTTTGCCGTGGAAAATAATTTGGATAATATGTATCGACATAGGATAATGATAATAAGATTAGATTTGATTAGATATCTAACCTCACCCGGATATAATAAATTCACAATGTCTCATTGGTTCCATGGGCTAAAATGATGAGCGAAAGCGTAACTTTGCTCTGTCCTTCACCCTCTCGCTTCCCCACCCCGCATCATCACCCCAGACCAATACGCTGATTTATATCACTGGGAAGATATACCAACGTTAATTTGAAAATGCCGCCGTATGCATGAATGCGTTGAAAGGAACGTTCCTGTAATATTCCAATATTAATACCTTCCACTCCTTATTAATTATGACATATACACATTCCATTTCCGCCCGTATAACTGGGTTTATGCTCGCGATATTTATAGGCACCAAATCTGTTTGAGAACAAACACTATGTATCAGCATATATTATGGTAAGTCTTAAGATGAACCTAAGATGCCTCGAGATGAAGTCTAATATAAAACATTTAGAATGCCTTGAATATAAAGAAGGCCATACTGTACTCCACATCAAGTTTTCTCTCGTATTCAAAGTTACTTGAACTGATTACATCCTAGGAACACCTTTACTCGGCAAAACAGATCAGATCTACAACTTATCTGGACGTTTGGGCCCTTTGTGCTGATTTCCGCTCATATTTGGTGATTAACAGTAGATATGGATAGCTAAACCGCGGTATCGTCTGCGCGTCACCGATAATGCCGATAAGAGACACACCCGTTCTGCCTCACGAACATTTATCTCTACCGCTGCCTCGACACTTGACATCAAAGCCCGACCGCTCAGATATAATCGGTGATTTATTTATTTGTCACCACTAACGGAAACACATTTGGGGCACCTAAACGCTGATTTTTTTTACAAACGTCACCAGTATAATCAGTTTAAGGGGACGATAACACTGGTAACATTAAGGAAAATCAGCAGTATGGGTTGGTGTCAAAACGGAACGCACGATACCGCTAGTGGTGACGTTTTCTTGAAATCATCGATTGCGTCGAAACAAGACCAGTAGAAAAACGGGGCAAGTTACTGGTGATTTTTTAGCACTTTGTCACCAAAGCTTGTTCACAGTGTGATGTCGTACGTTCCATAGCACATACATGTGTATTGAACATATTTGCAATATTTGAGGTATTCATATGAATAAATCGTCTACAAAACCCGATAGACCAAACACTTGGTGTTGATGAAAGGGTAATTTACAGTGATCCGAATTCGAGTTCGAATTCACTTTGATGACATGGTTAAAAATATTTCACGATTCTCCCTTCAAGCATCTGGCAGTCAAATTCCGCTTTTATATGATTTGATCTGCCTCCGCAGTGACTAACGGTTTGAGGCATTTGGGGGGAAACGATTAATCCATATACGTCTGGAAAAACTAAGTTTGCTACCTGATCTCTTGGTCCTAGATACAAAGAAGTTATTCTGATTGAAAACTGACTCTACATAAAAGAAAAGGCTATGCAAAGAAACTCTGAAAATGCTGATATTAATATATTAGTTTAATGGGATGACGTCACTTCCCCAGCTGATCTGTCATTATCATGTCATGATTGGTCATGACTGAATATATCATGTTTGAATCATGGGTGATCACTGTTCACATTCGACACGGACATGATGCTCATCCATTAACATCAGATGAGTTGTTTGAGCTGATCTGTCATCACAGCTCTCGAGCTAGCGTATCTAATTCCGGTTAAGCCGGTGCTAGGGGCCGTGTGGATACTTCATACTCTCCACGTGAACAGTCGCAATAAAAGCGTAGCTGGGATACCAAGGCTACGTCCGAGAATCCACCGTATTCTCGGGTCTGAGTGTTAGGTGTCGACGAATACTTTCCTGTGGAGGAATATGGTGGCTTTTTAGTCACCAGACGTCGTCAATTTTTCCATCGCTCCAATGAATACAGGACAGGATAATAACTGATCGTGGTCAATTTTAGCCCCTCATCCATTATCTATTCGGATCGATCATAAAACAATGCAATCCGATCATGATCCGCCCTGTTCACATTCTATATCGTTGATACCAGATCATGGGCAACTCATGATTGATATTGGCTGATGTGGTACATCATCCATTGTCCATCATAATCAATGATTATGTTTTGTAATTCGGGCATAAATCCGCCGGGTTCGTTTTCGTCTGCGCCGAGACCGGATCATTGGCAAACCATGATTGACCGTGCGTGATTATAACCGACAAGAATCGACAACAACAGCTTTGTCCATCACAATCACTTACAGTGGAAATATATATTTGACGCGTTTTATGAAGACAAACTTCAATTGACTAAAATGTTTGAAAGCTAATTATTTAGCTAAAGTAAAATCCATCCGATATTTGATACACACTTGTAATATTAATAAGTTGACAGGGCAAGATATAAGATACAGGTAACATTTGTTGTTTCGTGTTTCAACAACATCGATAACAGCATTTCATTATTCATTTAGTTCAAATAAACGTCTTTAAAAACTGCCAGCGGTATTTTTTGAGGCCACCGTCTAGTCAATCTGTTTACATAGTTATCTTTTCATAGCGAAACCCGCACACAACAGTGCAGAAATTTGGGTCAATGGTATAGTCATATTGATCAGAAGCTTATATTATATCTGAAGTTTCGTATAAACACGACGGGTCGCTGATTAGAAATGGAAGATTTAAGACTGACCGGGACAAAATCAACTTCATCGTTCTGGGAAAGCTACACGTTTCCGATGTTTGGGGTAATATAACTTAAAAATATCGCTGGGTTCTGCGTCTGTTATGTACAAAGACATGTAGATTGACGGAAATTATAATCAACGTATCCCGAATACAAACGTATAGTCCGTCATCCAATATTAGGCCGTCGTCCATTAAATAATTTTCGCGTCCATAATCCAAATACCTAATTCTTGTAACAGCATTGGCACCAAATTTAAGGCAAGATATCATGAAATTCCAAAAATATCAAATGCATAACGTTGATCAGTATTCTTAATCCGTATGATTTTCGTCGCAAAGTTGTTATCTAGAGAATGATGTACCTCAGCCACGCTTTGATTGTGATTGTTCATATCAACACCATGGCGAGTTTGAAGTACATGTACATGGTTCATACGGCCCCTAGCCCCGGGTTAAGCAGAATTAGACACAAGTTATGAAACGTAGTACCAAATATAGCGCATGCAACGCTCGTATTTTGCTATTAGCATACAATATGTATCGAAATACAATTCATGCTGAGACGGCATTCATGAATTGACGGGGTCGCTAAGGTCAAAGAAGAGTCACTCTTCCAATGTCAAAGACAATCCAGGAAATCGGTTCTACTATTAACATGATTAACCGTCCAATCACGAGCAGCCGTTCCAGTTAAGTCCAGGGTGGAAAAGTTCACGTTCGGAAGGAAAGAGATTTATCATCGAGTAAGGTGATACGATGTCCAACCGATTGTCTTTACCAGGTAATATATTCCATACATTTCGCCAATAATTCGGGGCAAATTGTTTCTACAATTACAATGGCTGATGACTACATGCTGAAAATAACTTGGGCTGTGCTGCATGTAGGCGAGTTCACTTAATTCAACTTTTTGGCAAGCAGATGAAGAGTTCTTCGGAATGTTCAGCATGCTGTGACCAACCAGTCATCTCGAGGCAGTCCTCGGGTGTTCATAGCACTTGAGAAAAAAGATGCTATGTAGCTTGTATACACCAAGTTGTTTCATCTATATTGTCAGCTCAGACAAAAGGATATTACCAGATCTTAAATCCCACTTTCCAGGTATATTGATAGAGATTTATTGATTTATGCTACAACTGCCGATAAATAAGCAACTATTATGGCGCGTTCGGGCTAATCATTAAATCCCCAGCACAGACGTCCGATTTATGGTGCTAATGCCAGGCTAAGGTAAAATCTGCACACCCATGTACATGTAGGTGAAACAATCGTTTTATTGAATCTCAAGTGAGGATAGAAAATGTAGCCCTGTCAAGAAATCCTGACAATGTCCATGATTGCCAGTCTAGCATTATTATCTTATGTTTACAAATTTTCATTCATCTGGGAGAGGCGAGTTTGGTTTCAATGTCACACTCAAGTTTATCTCACTCATATGGCGACAGCCTGTTTAGTTGGTGGAGGAAGCCGGAGTACCCGGAGAAAACTACGGTCCGTCCGCAAGTAGCTAGCAAACTTTCACACTTTCAGTCATCTGGAGAAAGTACGAGAACTAATACTAATATTCTCTACTATGATCTGAATATTTCGGGGTTTTTTGAGTCTTTTCATGAACTATACATTACATGGCACGATTAACATATTATGTGAATTATATCTTCATAAAACTGCAGTATCAGCAGCTATTCACCAGCATATCAGTAATTTCTTAATCAATCTTAGCCCTTCTTAAAAATATATATTCCATCGAATCATATTAAATCCTCTCATATTATCTGCTCGGCTCGAGCACAATTGTTTATTTTAAAATATCAACTTTACCGCTATTTTGCGATCCGTGTTTCACGTTGCCATACTGGACTAGCAGATGAGTATGAGGTTACAAAACTCACCCCACAACAATGCCCTTGAATGACGTTAAATATCACCTACCTCAGTTGACGACTCGACCTTTGGATAATCCTCCGTGCCACCTGACGGCGCATCTATATTCTTGTGTGCCATGTTGTCTGAAATATCAAAGGAACTGTATGTCATCGCTGATTTATCACTATCCTGAAAGGGGGGGACTTTTCTATCGTGCTTAGAAACGGAGACGAACAGAGAGCAGAAATTTGTAGCTCATCATATTGGTGTCACTGAGCCAACTTGCATAACCCCCGAGCTAAATGGTCATGAGTAAATAAAATCATGGCGGTCATGTGGCTTAACAGGAATGTGTTGTTTTCTCTCTTTTTTTTCTCGAAATATTTGTCTTTCTACGGGTGAAAGTGGATCAAAGATATCTATTTCACACCAGATAATTATTTACTAAATTATCTTGCAGTTTCTGCGAAAAATGTCGCAGTGGGTCAGAATTTGGGAATACTCTTCAGTAATCTACAGCTTCAAGGGTGCCATAAGAAGAATATTGGAAGGTTAGTGAAGCGATCTCTCCCTCCATTTGGGAAAGTAACAATTATCAGAAGTTTAGATTTACCTCATATGACACACTTATGCTGTGCTCTACCGAATATTTTCATCGATTCCCAGCAGAATTTGCAATAAATAGTTCATCTGGCGCCAGGTTCCTGACAGAAAATAAAATAATAAGCCCTCTGCAAATTGGTGGTCTAAATATGATTCATATACTCATTGGACATCCAGTGGGTTAACTCTATCTGGCCTGGACGATTTGGGGTGTACCGGTGGGGGGGGGGGGGTACCGCTAAATATTTTCGCTATCCCTAAGGCTAGGGGGGTGAAATAAAATATTTTTACCCACTGTTCCATGCAGAACAGCACAAATTTTGAAGAAATGTGACGAAAACATTACTGTTCTGGTACCGCAAATGGCCGCCATTTTGAATTTGTTCGTGATCCTTTGCTCGGGGGGGGGGGGGGGTATGCAAATGGGCTCAAAATGTTCCCAATATGATAAATTACAAAGTCACGGAGTATCAGCTATTAATTTTTTGTCATTCCAGAGATAGGAGCAAACAAAAACAACAGGGGAGGGGCATTTTTGACTCATTGAATCCATCTACATGTATAACAATTTCTGGAAAAACATCTTATTAGCATGGTGTAGATGTCTCAAGTGTGAACCCCTCCAACTGATTTTCGGTATTGACCAAATCACTATACAAGTATGTAGTGAAATACGTAAGAAAGTGGCACCAGGCAGGGGGCAGTTACTCTGAAGTACTTAATCAATGATGATAGATTCTAAATTCAGAATACCACACAAAAAACCAGAAAGGGTAACAAAGAATTGTTTTTCTGCAGGTAAAGCGGGGGACCGAATTTTAACCCCCATTTGCCTCCCCATCATCCACAGCATTGATGTACTAAAAACCCAGGCATTAACTGTTGAAAACAGTCGAAATGAACACGAAATGAACAATGCATTTTTCGTTGCCCATAATATCGTTGCATTACTATGCTAACGCCTGACACTGAAACCCATTCTCAGGTCATAGACAACCATTACTAGGAGACTTAACGAGAGAAGATGCATAGCATCTCCTATATTCGGACAATTTATCCCCGGATATTGTTTTTCATGGACAGCCTTTCATATAAGTAAAGTTATCCGTCGAACAACCAATAATCAAGACAACGCTGACCGTCACATTTGCATCCTGAATACCCACAATCTCATATCATGAAGACAAATGTATTCTAAACCCTTATTACACGGGACTATTTATTTCGTTTACACTATATTTGCGCAGATAATTGTGCCCTAACGACAGAATGGATTGCCCCAGAGCTCAAACAGTTCGATCTTGATATAACCAGAACTTCATTAAAATAAGACGTAATTGATAACGTTCGTTAAATATTGGGCCTAGTTGATTATTCCGATCAGCAAAGCATCAATAATAAATTCAAGATGGCGACCCTCGAGGGATTTCTGTGATTCACAGGTTCGTTTCCCCACAAAATGACGATTGCCCGACATTTCTGACATAAAGTTTTGAAAAATACCTCAAAACACGCTAGTAATGAATGATTGATTTTTTGTTTGTATCTGAAAATATGGTTTCAAACCCAAGTAAGCTATAAAATGCAGTGGTGGGGAATAATGGGAGGAGAAATTTGGCATGGAATATGTAAATTAGTCTGCACGGCACACCTTTGACATCGTGACTGTCTAAACTTAAATTATAGTCATTTTTGTTAAAAAGGATACCATTTCTTCGTCAATATACATGTAATAATCAAACTCGAAATGAATCATGATGCTAATTCTTCATTTTATACTCCTGTCAAATACCGAATATATTATGTGATGGCTATTTCCGTCCGTCCGGCAGTCCGTCCGTTCGTGTCGGGTGCATATCTGTGACAGTTTTGTATCTACCGTGTCACGTACCAAAATTGAGATCAAGGTCAAAGGTAAAGGTCTCGTAAAATCAGGACATCATTGAAAATTGTATTCAGGGAAAGAAAATGTGTTCGTCAAAATATATTTACAACCAAAGGTTATTATGCTTTATGTCGTTATTTTGTTCGTTTCTCTATATTTTATTCTCGTAACACTGTTTCATTTTTAGGACTGTTGGTGATTTAAATGGATCAAATGTCCTTTATTAGGACAGGAAAATACCCATGTACATGTAGATGCAAACAAAACATCGAATCCGCAAGTAACTAGTCAGTTTTGTTCAAATTGTTTATCTTCCTGTTACATTCAACGTACTTTATTACAATACATCATATCGAATTACTTCTATTTACCGACTTGTTGTATGCTAAGATAATTAAACTCTACCTTTTAGCGTTGTCTTCCTTTGTTCCCGTTCGTAACGCGTTAAATTGAACTTGACCGGGAATATCTCGAGTTACACTATCATTCTCCCCACAGCGCATTTTCCATTTCACAGGCTCATTAACATCCCTGCCTCCAATAGCGGAAGTTGACCTTTACTACGTTGCTATGATGTATAGGGGAAAACCCACGTACCCACGGTTCAGTTTGAATCCGGCCAGACAATTCATTCATTTTTGTACATGAGCGAACTACTTTTCATATGCTCTGTCCAGATAAACAGGGAAAATAATCTCCAGATAATTCTTTTTAACGCTGGGTCAACAGAGGTTTTATGCAGACTTGAAAAGGAATCGAAATGTTCTGCAAACATCTATTTTACTGTATATGATGTCACTTCCGGCGATGTGCGCGCGGCCCCGAATCCGGTCAAAAAATCTGACTGCATCTTCCCCACAGCACATGCTCCATTTCGCAGGCTCATTTATCATCCCTGCCTCCAATAGCGGAAGTTGACCTTTACTACGTTGCTATGACGTATAGGGGAAAACCCACGTACGCACGGTTCAGTTTGAATCCGGCCGACCAAACTCCTTCAGTGTTGCACATGTGCGAACTATTTTTCATATGCTCTGTCCAGATAAACAGGGAAAATAATCTCCAGATAATTCTTTTTAACGCTAGGTCAACAGAGGTGTTATGCAGACTTGAAAAGTAATCGAAATGTTCGGCAAACATCTATTTTACTATATATGATGTCACTTCCGGCTATGTGCGCGAAGGCCCCGAATCCGGTCCAAAAATCTGACTGGTGGCTGGGGTGTTATTAGACCCCCAGCGAGGTGGTTGATCTGACTGGTGGCTGGGGTATTATTAGACCCCCAGCGAGGTGGTTGTTACACTACGCCGATTTTCTTTCATGCTTATGATAACCCTTAGTTAAGACTCGTATAAGTATTGACCGCTTCTATCTTGTAAGGAATTAGCTTGACTATTTTGTCTAGTGGAGAGCGAAAATTCGTCTATTCACTTGTGACAAAATGATTTAAATCGCACTAAAACGTTACATCTTTACGGTAACGTCACTCATGGGATATTTTCCTTCCAGAAAAATTGTACGGGTTGATGTGTACCGAAACCAAAAGGAGAATGGCAGATATTGGTACGGAATGCATAATAAATTAGTATTGATATAATGAAACTTCTTGCAAACAATTTAAGCGCACGCCAACCTGACCCAATCCATCCATTTTCGAAAGAACCTGATAGCCGCTGCTCCAAGCTTGACAAGCTCCTGGGCGGCCAGTACCTTTCTTGAGCGAGAAAATTTCCAGATCATCTTTTAACTACGGTGAACTAAATTATTATCCGAACAAAATTAATAACACGTTCTGTTGCTGGTTTGAAATCCCGTGGTTGCAGTGATGCCAACGATAGTGTAGGTCCCGTTGAACTTGTCAACAAATCTTTGTATAATTCTGCAGTGAAAATAGCCACATTCGTTGAATTCAGTTGCTTGCTTCTTGTGAGTAATATGGCTACAGTGAGATAATTTATTTACTGCGCGCTTCACTCGCTAGGCGCAAACTACTCTGCATGTAGCTGCGAATGGGTCGAGTGACATTTTCGTCGAATCGTTGGCTGAGGTCATTTGTCATTCCATTTCTCTGAAACGTCCATATCTCTGAAACCGTTGATGTTTAGATCAACTTTGTTATCTCGCTAGGTCTGGTCTGGATGGCGCTGTAATCATGAGCCATGTAATTCTTTCTGGCATTACAAGCCTTTATATGTGAAACGGCTTTTAGATATAGTGATCTTGCAGAATAGATAAAGAGCTGAGAAGGTTTAGGTGTTGTGAGTGTGACCCTAAGTGCACGATTTTGGCAACTCAATAAGTGACGTTTTACATAAAATTGACCCATTTGAATAGAGGCGGATGCCTTTCATATTAGCGCATTCTAGGATGCTGAACTAATGTATGATATCTGTTGAAGTAATTTATCCCCTTTACAAAAATTGTCACTCATTCTATAGAGTTCGATTTTGACAAAATTTAGGTAAAGTGATATTGCAAGAGAAGAAAAGGTTTTCGTGCTTTTAGCGTGATCCAAGAGCAGGATTTTAGTGATTCGAAATAAGATGTTTTTCATGAAAAGAAAATTGACCAAATTGAATAGTCGGAGCTAAGTTGTATATTTGTGTATGTCAGGTCTCTAAACATGAGCAAGATATGACTGGTTCTGTAACGTATTTCCTTTGGACTTTTGTTGCTGAAAATTGGACATAATTTCACAGACAGAGAATATTTAATTTACAACCACCCACTGTACATGTAAACCAGGCCAAAACCACATCTATCACATTTTCATGCATCTTCGCATCTCCAAGCCGAACACTACAACACATTTTTCAATGACGGAACGTTAGTGTAGCATTTAACTTGAAATGTGAAGATGATTTTCATGTGGGGAAGTTTAAATCATGTGGTCTGATACATGTGTATTATGTGAAAAAGAGAACTTCCTTGGTGAATGTGAAAGCATGGATTTTGTATGCAAAAGAAACTGGTTTAGGATCGAAGGATAAATGTACAGAGTCCTACTAACTTAGATTATTCCCCCTGTATCTACAGATTCTGGTTAAAGGTAGTACATGATATTTGCAGTTAAACATGTTACCAATCCCCCATCAGTTTAGTAGAGAGTCAAGTTAACACTAATTTGTCAAAGGATTAATGTATTAGTTTGGTCAATGTGATGTCTGGAGTTGCTGATGACTACGTACCAATAATGTAAACATTCTGGCAATACTGAACAAATGACTGAACAAATATTGAATGTCTATTACTCAATCTTGTACTTTAAATTAACAATTCTATGATTAAACAATTGATATTGATATTCTTGTGTCTCTATTGACAAATGAAATGAAGACGGAATTCATTTATCATCACATACCATGTGTTAACAAAGCATTTCTTCAGAAAAAAAACAGTATACATGTGCACTTTATTGACAAATTGAATTAAACACAAATTTTCAGAACCGAATTCTTTGCGGCACTGCTCGTCCAGTACTTAGTGCTCTTTCACTGGGTGCCCTTCATCTAGTTCAGCAAACCCAGTAAGCAAGTAACCTGTTGAGAGACACTATTTGAAATTGTTGCTCATCTACAATGTACGTTGAAAACTTAACAGGCCTCACTTGTAATTTATATTACCCATGCATGCTGAATAAAGTATTGTATTCTTGTCACATATTCATGCTGCAGTACATTAGTAGTAGGAAAAGGCTAAATTGCCTCCCATTTGTGGCGCGCTCACTTCCAGTTGAGTGACGCGCTGCCCTCAACCAATCAGAAGCGAGTATTTTGACCCGGTGCATTATGGGACATATCCAAGATGGCGGCGTCTGTCTTCTGGTTCAAGATGGCGGCACGTCCGGTGTTGAAAACTGACAATTTTGTCGGAATGTGGTCATCTAGTGTCGAAAACTGGACCTTGTATGGGTCCCGCCTAGGTTAAAGTCATTTTTTTTGTGGGTGTTACTATGGGTTGTGGGGTCTCGTTTTTCTCGTCTCGCCGAGAAAAACACAATGGGAGGGGTCCCGAAGCGAATCGGTGAAATTTTTGGGAAAAGTCACCGAAGTCTGTATATAGTCCCATAGGCTGGCTATGGGGGGTATAGGTTCAACCTAGGAAATTCACACACGTTCATTGTGATATGGGTTGTTTGGATTTGTTTTTCACGTCTCGTCATTTAGAACACGATGGGAAGGGTCCTGGAGCGAAACGGTGAAAGTTTTGGAAAA